>JAUKPQ010054105.1:0-27023 GCA_032273045.1 Chloridella minuta | reverse complement strand
AATATCATTTATTCCATTTGTTCCGCCTGGGATTGAAGATCCAAGAATTGTAATATCATTATTATACGCAAATCCTGATCCTGCAGTGTTAATGACTACAGAATAACCTCCTAGCACATAACTAATATAGAATGTTGGTGTTGATGTTGGATACTGAGTTAATGTTGTTACTGCCGAGAAATTATCAGTCAATCCTATTGTACCGCTACCAATGTCTGCGCTAACAGTTATGAATGGGTTCTCAGAAGTAAGAGTCATTAAACCATTATCCCCTGACAAATTAAATACAGGGGTTACAGTACCTGTACCATCCAAAGATGTACCATCTCTGGATGCAGTAAATAATAATCCCACAGTATTTGATGATGCACCAAATGAGGTAAAATCTGTTGTACCTAAAGAGTAAATAGTGTACTTAGTATCTTCAACTATGTTTTGAGCGGTTACTCCCCCTAATTTAGATAAGCTATCAACGATAGTAAACTTAGTTAAACTTACTACAGTGTTAACATAATAAATCGTGTTCTCAACTACGCCACCAAATACTCCACCACTAAACACAATTTCCATACCAGGATAAAACCCAGTTGTACTAGCACAGGTAAATTCTTCAGTTCCTGCATTTGAACTAGTAACATCTGTTGTTACACTTCCAGTAGTTGCAACAAAGTATGTAATTCCTGCAGATAATCCACCTATTGAGGCTGCTAATTTAAACGGCATATTAACATAAACATTTGTTAGTCCACCGCTTAGTATGTTCAGATATAAGTAATCGCTACTTGCAACAGTAGCAACAGTTTCTCTGGTAACTAAGTTACTGTTTGATCCTGAATAGCCTGCGCCACTATTTGTGAATTCACCGGATGTATTATAGAATGAGAATCTTTGACCATCAATTTGACCCGGGCTGATCGGTAGCCCAACATTACATGTCATTGTTCCGGTAGCAGTCGTTAATTGAACTACATCCGCTTGACTTGTTAATGTTGCTGAGCCTGATGCATCAGATAATGTAATTGCACCACTGTTAATTGCAGTAGACAATGTAACTTTACTTGTGCTGTAGTCAATAGATGCAATATAATATAACTGGCCAGCAACAATGCCACCAAATGTTGTTCCAGTAACGATGATAGGAGTGTTAACTTCTAAATCACTAATATCACTTAATACTACATAGTTGCCCGCACTTTCAGTTGATTCTACTGTTACTATTGTAGGAGTGTTAGTTGTTGATATAGTGAATGTTTGATTATCTATAACAGTTGTTACATAATAATTTTCATTTTCAATTACTCCACCAAATACATCACCTGTAAAGAATATTGGCAACCCTGTATAGAACCCAGTAGTTCCGCATATACCGCTTGGGTTTAACGGAATCGTTACAAAGTTAGTTGTCTTTGCTGTTGCAGTTACATTTAATAGTCCTGGATACTGAATAGTAACTACTGCTGTATTCGTTACTTCACCTATGATTGCATCTAATCCTGCAGTAGTCGTACCAGTTGTCAATGTTACATCTGCGCCAGTACTGTCTACTAAACTAAATTGTGTCAAGCTTACTATTTCTTTTATGTAGTAAACTGTATCAACTGCCAAGTTGCCGAATGCGGCGCCTGCGAATTTAATTGGCATGCCAACATAGAAACCAGTAGTAGGTCCTACAAAACCTTCGTCGGGTGTTCCACCAATACTAGGTGCAATTGTTACTACGTTAGTAGTTCCTGTAGTGTTGGTAACTATTCTAGTACGTGATGACCATTCTACAACTTCATCATTTCTGATACTTTGAATTTCAAACGTTGCACCCTGAGCACCTGCTAAAATAGAATCAATAGGTGGTTGATATCCCCATTCAGGGTCAGCAATCTGAATTGATGAACTTGCAATTTGCTCTGTATTTTGGAAAGATCCTGCGTAGAAACTACCATAGAAATTACCCTGAGACCATTCTGTTACTTGAGAATCATATGTTGTTCTGTCATAACGTAATGTGGTAATGTTCTCACGTATTGGTCTTGAGCTAGTTACACAACTTGCTCTAGCACTAATAGCCAGATTGTTATTTGTACCAGATCCTGCACTCAAGAATACTACTCTATCGTGATCCTGCAATGCGTCAGCATAAGTTGTATACAACGCAATAACATATGTTGGTACATTTTCTAGTACACTGATATAATAATATTGACCGTCTTTTACTCCGTTTATAGGAGTAGTATCACTTCCTGTATAATAACGAACCAAGTCACCTGTTTGCACTAATTGGTTCTGTATAGTGATTGTATTGTTGTTAACATCAACGTCATCACTTTCAAATGTGATAACTGTACTAGGCTCGATAATAATCTGCGGTAATACCACATAACCGTCACCTGGGTCAACTACGTCAACTCGTAATAATTGATCCAAATTCATTACTGGTTGTAATATAGCCTCACGTCTTGGTGCTGGATAAATTGTTGTGTCAATGTATGCAGTAATTGCTGGTGGATTTGCGTATCCACGACCACCATCTAATACTAACACTGCAGGTAAATCAATATAGATTTGTTGACCTGGTAAGTGATTAGAGATAGGAGTTTCATTTACACCACGTGTTAAACCATTCAATGTTCCATATGCTCGGTCAACACTTGAGTAAGCAATTAATTCATATGCTTTCTTGCTCAAATCTGTTTCTGGATCAGTAGGATCATAAACTTTAATTGTGCCATTGATTGGGAAACCATATATGTTGTCAACTACCATTGAGTTACTATTCAATGTCAAGTATGATGATAGTACAGTTATTGGATACCCAGTTACACCCGTGATGCTCACTCCATAATTATTAAACCAATTAGTGTATGCAGGGTCTTGCCAAATGTCATCGCTCGGTACATATTGATTATCACCACTTGGATTTGCATATACTAACTCAGGTGTAATATATTGTTGTAAACTTGTGTTATACTGCGCTGGCAAGTCAAAGTCAGTAATATCTCCTGCCCACACATCAGTACCAGTATACTTAAACAAGAAGTCTTTAACAACTACGTGATATGGTTTGACTTCATTAATATATCCAGACAAGAATTCTTGATTATCACTTTGGAATACTTCTAATGGAAGTAGTTCACGTATGGTATGTGCAACGTCAATAAATGATGTTTTGTTCAACCATGGTAGATAGTTCTGTGACTCAATTGTTTCACTCATAATGTAGTTAAACAATAGAATCAAACCTTGATTTCTAAATGCAAATATTTCACTAGGCAATTCTTCATTTAAGAATCGTGTGATACTGCGTGTTTCTTCACTTGGATAAGTGTCGAATGGTGTTGTATCAAAGAAATTATCACCAAAGCCCAATCGTGCTGATTCGTAATCCCACAAATCAGTTTTAAATTGAATAGTACCATCTTGTAATCCAATACGTTCCCAAGTATCTAATCCGCTATCGTAACGATATGTCTCTTGGAATCCAGCTCCGTTTTTATTAACAGTGACTATCAAACCATTTTGTGCATTGATAGTTGCCAACTGGTAGAATGATTCTACTAGCATAGCAGATTTGGTATTGTCATTGTAGCCAGTTGCCCACCAGTTAACTGGAGTCCAGTAGTCTGTTGTTTCATAGAATGGCAGTCCTGTACTTGGATTAATTGGTCCAGTTGTATATAAGAATTTACTAGATTGTGTTTCTGTGAATGGAATCTTAGCTAACTCTTGGTTTGCAAGTGTTAAGTAATTCTTCAATGCACCAAAACGTGAGTAGAAGAAACTCTGACGAGGGCGTACTAATATTCCAGATTGCACTGGCTTAGGTAAGTATGGGTCAGGAACAATAGCGCCCGACTCATCAACACCGCTCATGCTATCTAACATTCTATCATACAATGATAGAGGAGGTAGACTTGTTGTTGCAGGTAATCCAGGTAAGAAGTCATCTGGATAGTTTGCACGAATTAAACTGTAAACGCTGTGTGAATCATCTTCATTTGTTCCAGTAGCAAATCCAATGTGCATTACGGTATCAGTGCCATTTACATAGCTACTAGTATTATACAATCCCATAACATCAGATTGAATAGGTGCAAAGTATGCAATACCTGATGCTTGAGGAGCAGTAATGTATGATTCGCAAATAGTATCGCTTAGTGTTTTACCTATCTGGTTAAAGATAATGTTAGTATTTCTAGCCCAGAAGAAGTACACAGGAGTAATTGCACCCGTAGAGTTCAATACATACTCAATTGAATAATCAGTTAAGGTCAATGGGGTGCCTGGACCAGTATACTCTGCTGGAACTACATTACTTGTAATCCAACTGTAGATTGTAACTTGACTTCCTGGGAATACACGACCCCACCATTTGCTATTATATACTACATCATCATTTTGATGGTAGTTAACAAATTTAGTTGTACTTGTGTTAAACCATAATTTACCAACATGTTTGGCTCCCCATACACTAGAGCCAGATACAATTGTATTAGGGCTATTATACGATGCCGGGTCTGCATTAGAAATAATGTCTAAGTTTTCTGCGACCACCCCTAATATTTTACCTTGCAAGGGATCAATGTAATCTAAATTGATTAGTGTATTATTTGTAGATGCACTGTATAATTGTGCATTTGTAATTCCATTAACATCTACTGCCATTTCTGGTTGACGATATACCGACCAGTCCGCTAGCCCAGATGTATTTGTGTAGATAATTACTTGACCGTTTTCGTATCCTGGTCTAAATCCAGGAGTACCAACTACAACAGTATTATCATTAAAATCTAGTGCTGTACCATAGTATGGTTGAGCACCGTAATTGCTATTCAATGCGTTTACACTTTGAGCATATATAAATTGTCCAACATTTAATAGAGTCTCATTGTAGTTTTCTGCATAGTCAAACATATAAACTGCGCCGGCATTTACTAATGTATCTACAAATCGAGTTGTATTATTATCAAACAATGTATCATTGTTGTAGTTGTCATCATCAGTTGAATCGAATGTAGTTGACTCATAACGAGGTGCTACCGGAGCACTTGCTACAAATGAACCATTGTCATTGAATTTAATAACAGTACCAAATTGAGTTCTGCCTGCAGGATGTGGGTCAGTAATTGTCTGGGTTAATGTATATTTTGAAATACCTAACTCATATAATGCATTACCGCTTAGTGCAATAATGTCTAACTTATCATTGATTGTTGCTAAGTCTATGTTAATCAAAGAGATAACAAGTTTATTATCTATTGCTGTCGCGGTTATGTTAGTAATGTTTGCTGATTCTATAGCGACTGCAACAACTGATGCATTACCTACCGGAATATTAACAGCATAACCATTCAATAAAATAGTTGTTGGGGTAGTTACTTGACAGTCAATTGTGCCAGTAATGATACCGTACCTACCACCGCCGTCTGTGTAGCGATAGATAGTACCTTCTTTGTTTTGCGAATTGATTTGGAATGGTGAACCAATCAATAATTCATTACCGTATGTATCCAAATCTGCACTGTAGCCATACTGTTCGCCAATTGTAACCGTGTCAGTTGCAGTAAATTGTTGAATCAATATAAATGTAGCTCCACTGACAGTTAATATATCACCTGCATTCAATGCTTGATATACGTTTAATGTAGTACCAACTATGGCATAGCTATTAGTGTTAACTAACGTTCCGTTTAGAGAAACATATAATGGTTCAGTTTGTGCTACCATTGTCATTGAGCCAGACCCGTTAATTAGTGATAAGGTTGATCCACTAACTGTTAATGATAATGTTATTGTAGAACCTACAATAGTTTTAATATAGTAAACTTGATTTATTGCCAATCCACTAAACACTGTTCCAGTAAATATAACCGGCATATTAATGCTCAATCCAGCTACACTATTCAACGTAATAGCATTACTTGTAACAGCAGTTCCACTAAACGTTCTAGTTCCCGGAGTAAACACTAAGTTAAATGTCTGTGGTACAAATACTTGACTAGTGAATTGCACTTCAAAATTTTGCATTACACGTTCGTATATGTAAGATGTACCGGTGTTGTTAGTTGTGCCTGTATCAACACCTGGTGCACCAACTACTATCGTATTACCATAATAGTTAGTTGCTAATGAGAATGAGAAGTTATCACCTGTTGTTAAATTACCCAATGTAATAATATTGCTATATTCATATAAGCCAGTAACCTGAGATTTACGATATACATAGAATTGATTTTGCTCATACGCACTAATGAATAACCAATTGCCGTCACCCGAGAATTCTATTTTAGTTCCCCAGTTTGTTACACCAGTCGGAGCTGAAATTGTTTGCAATACTTGTAGTTCATTGAATTCGTTATTAATTACTAGGTTATAAACTTTAACTTTTCTATCAGCAAGTAACGCACCTGTTGGTTGACTTATAGCAAAAGTTGATCCTGCATATCCAATTGATGCTCCAAATGAACTAGCAAATAAACCTGCAGTACCGGTACCAGTACCTGCGTTTGCACAAGTAAATCTTAAACCTACAGTATATACTACACCGCTAGTCCCTGCAATAGTATTCCATTGAGTGTTAGTTGTGTTTCCTAGTGATACAATTTGATAGTCTTTTCCAACAACAAATGATCCAGCAGTAACTGTATCAGAGAATAAAGTCTGTGCTAAATCATATCGGTCAAACACAGGATTGTATGTGTAGCGATACGCAACACCTAACTCTGCATCTCCAACTAAGTATCCTAAATCACTAGTAGTTGCAACTGCACTACCAAATGTTTCTGAGTTAGTTTTTAATAACTCTAAGTCAAGTGCATAGTTAATACTCTTACGATATACTGCCCAATCCCCGTCAGTGTTCGTATCAACCCATACTTTAGTCTTAACAAACTCAGTGTTTAATAAAGGTAAGTTAATAATGTCACTTGGCTGATCTACACGCTGTGATTGGAACTTCATTACAATACTATTAGTACTAGTCAATCTTGTAATTGTAGACACCAATGACAATGAAATAGTAACTTTGTAGTTATCAACAACTGCTTGTACAATTCTATAACCGTTAACTGCATCATTGAAATTAATGATTGCGATAGTCTGATATTTTGTTAAACCATGTGGTTCAGCAAATTCTAATGTTGCAGTGCCATTCAAGTTATTAAGAACTTGAACTAAATTTCCTGCCGCAATAGGTGTATACACTTGCCATGTACCGTTGTAGTCAGCAACCCAAACATATTCACCTACGTATAGTTGTGACAAAGGTGTTTGTGCAAGATTCAAGTCATTGTAGTAATAACCATATGTTGTAATGTCATTAAAGTTGACATAACCTGCATCTGGGTACAATCTATTAGGTGTGTTAGCTGGTAATGTAGGTAATACATTAGGGTCAGTTATAGGTCTTCCGTAATTGAATACAGAATACAATGGTACTTCTTGTTGTACACCGTCTGTATATACACCGGTTGTTAATCCAACAATTGAAGGATTACCTGTCAATTCATTTTGATTCAGTTTAAAGTCAACAAAATTATTGTCTAATACTCCACCAAACTCGCCTGTCTTAATTGCCCAATTTTCATATACCTCATAGTCAATACCACCTTGTGGTAAAGTAATACCTTTGAAGTTTTCAGTAGCAATTCTTGTGCCTTTTTCTTTAATCAAGTTCTTATAAACATTGACTTGAGTAATGTCAGTTAAGTCAGCAAGAGCCATGTAATCACGTGGGCGATACCCAATCAATGACCAGCTTAACAAGTCAGCATCTTTACTTAAGTTAGGAGTGTTTGTATTGTAATACAATGTACTTTCAAAACTGCGTGTGCTTGGATTAGGCAACAATCCCTTTTGAATTTCGTTGTAGTCTGTTTCTTTCCAGTATCTACCATCGAATGTCATACTTGGTTCTAATACTCTTAACGACACCCAATACTTGTTTTTATATTTTACAATAGCACCTTTGGTATACTTAGTGACGTTGTTCCACTCTTGTATATTGTCTTGGTTAAGTATGAAGCCTTGAGTATCGATTGTACCATTCCAGTCAGCAGTTTTTGTACCACGTGTAGTGATACGATTCTGACGTAGACCAGTAATCAAATTATAAATCACATCGTTAAACAATGTAACGTTGTTGAATACAACACCGTGTTCAAAGTTGCTGATGTTGAATTGACCATAAGCAACAGTATCACCTTGATTCAATGGTGTTGCAGAGAACAATGTATCATCACGTACAACTGCTAAATCAACTGCTTGAATAGGATACAAGTTTTGATTTAAAATAAAGTTTTGACGTTGTAATGTCAATGGTTGAACAACACAACTGTCTTTCTGAATAGTAATCAAATTAGCCGCAGGGTTTAAGTTAATTAAACTACCCTGGCCCCAACCTGATTGTGTCCAATACAAGTATTCTGCAACCATTTGATTCCAGTTAATATCTAAACCAGATTCAATTTGCTCAAATAATACTCCCTGTGTAGTTAGGTAGTTACCATAACTTGCGATGAACTGTGCTAAGTCTTGCTTAGAAACAAACTCGGTGCCGTAAGGAACTAGTATTTCAGTATTTTCAAAATAATCTTTAGCAACTTGTACGGAATCATTTTCAACTCTTACCAAATTATAATTACCATTAATCTTTGGTTTACTTATTGTAAAGTATGCTTTAGTCTGTGAGTTACCGAATACTTTCCATCCATTGCCTGAATTTTGTACAATGATACCACTGTATATAATCTTGTTGAATGGGATGTTGTCATACAATAATACATCTAAACTCTCAGTAGGAATTAGTAACGATGCGTTATTGCTGTTAGGTGAACCCTTTTCAACATAGAAATTGACTAGAGACTTATCTGTAAAGCCAGCGACACGATATATCAAACGTACATCTAAGTTGTCTAACAAATCAGTTGTAGTCTGTGTGGAATCAATACCCACTTGTTTCTCATAGTCAACAATCCAGTTGATATAACTTGTTTTTGCAGTACCACTACCATAAATTTCAACATCTGAAATTACTAAATGGCTTCTGTCATTAACCAAAAACTGATTAAATTCTTCATTGTATTTGTAGTTGTCAACGTCAACACCCAAGTTATAAAACTCAGCAGGTTTAGTTAATGCTAATATTTTCATCAAGTCGAATGGCCATGAACTGCTTCTACGATATGCAAATTCAGTTGGTGAAACATCACCGACTTTCCAATCATTGCGGAAACTTCTACCGTCATAGTTACCTACAACAGCAACAAACGGTGATACTAGATTACCTTGACTGTCTACTGGCAATACTTGTAATAATTGCGGTCTGATACATTGTGTGACTACGATTGGGTCACCGTTATTCCAATTAATACCGGCAGCTAAGTCTCCCCACAATACTAAGTTATCACTTGTGTATGGTGCAGGACCGTAGCGTGATGTCCACCATGTAGGTTGACTTGTAAGTCCGATCATCTCCCAAGGAGCTACATCAGGTTGTGATGTATCATAGAAGTATTGATATATACCTCTCCAATAGCCTTGTTGGATCTGAGCATTGTTTATCTTATTGCCAGATTGACTGTAGTTGTATGAGAATTCATTTGTAGGGGTATAACCTACTTGTTGTTTATACTCAACACGATTCTGTCCAACCCAGTTTAAGAAAAACTGACTATAGATTGATAAGAATTCATTGTAAGAATAATCAGTCGTTCTAAAGAATCCAGGAACAACATCATAGTCTCTTACAGGAATAGTGTTACTTAATTTTAAGTTATTATAGATACGAGTTTCAAACTCAAACAATACTTTATCTCTAAAATCTACTAGATGCCCATCAATGTAGTCACCATATAACTTAGTGAACGAACCATCATGTCCACGAATAAAATACGTAGGGCTAGCATAATTTTCATCTAACACTACTTCAGGGATGAATGATGGATACAAACCTAACTTAGTAGGAGTATTTGGAACATAACTTCCATAAGTTTGATAATACTCATTGATTGTGATAATGTCATTTGGTAGTAAATCAGTCTCAACAGTCAACGCCGGGCTTGTAGTGCTGATAGTATAATCAACTCCACTAACTAATTGAATGATATCAGTATATCCACCTACAGTACGTTTTAGATATACTAATACTCCATAATAGTTTGCAGTATCAAAATTATAAACTCTAGATAATGGATATCTACTTACATCTAATGAGTTTGCAAAAGTGTATGAATTACTAGCATAAGGTGATTTGCTAGGCAACATGTCTGACCAGAAGAATGGTGCAGTATCTACTTTAGATATTGTAATTTGATCCAATGCATCGTCTAGCATCATTGCCGGACTTTGATATACATTATATTCTGTTTGGTTAACAGTATCAACTAATAAAGTTTTAAACGAAATATATTGATTACTATTATATTGCAATGAGTCATATAAGTTAACGCCGGGCTTTCTTAAGAAAGTAGCAGGCAATACTAATGATGCGCTGTTTTGAATAATTCTGTTACCCCATGGCACAAGATTACCCAAGTCACGATAGTTGTTTGCACCAAATACATTTCCTGTTGTATTTGGATTGTTATAGAAAATACTTTGATATTGACCACGAATATCACCAACGTTAGCTGTAGTAATATCTGCATTGAACGGATTGTTCTGCAAGTTATTAGGTATTTGATAGTATGCAGTGTTACTAACTTGGTCGCTTAACAATGTGATTTCAACTACTGTATCCACTAATGTGTCTGGCACTGTGAAGTTAATTACTGTAGTTGTTGGATTAATAGTATAAGTGTAGGTGTCTGTATCTTGTAATACATTGTTTACATACACTTGAATATTGGGCCATACTGTATCTGTGGCTGCGGCAATATCACATGTATAAGTAGTAACTCCGCTATTTCCAACATAATTGAAAGAAAATATTTGATATTGACGACTTTCAGCAACGGCTGTTTGCCAACCTAAGGCTCTAGTACGTGTGTATAAATCACTATAATTGTGTACATAGCCTGTATTAACTTGCTGAGTGATAGGAGTTGATCCACGTACATAGTTAAATGTTGCAGAATTTAATGGTACATCAAAGCTTATATCACCTACGTTATTAACAGAGCTATAACGCAATGGGAAACCTAATACAATATCGTTAGTACCAGATCCAATACCATAACTGAATAATTTATTGCCTTTAAATGATGAGCCGGTATATAGTTGAGTATCGCCAAAACTTATATTATCTGCATCAAATACATCAAACAACGGTGCTTGATTTACCGTAATCTTTTGCTGTGCTTGTTGCCACTGATTCTCTAATACTTCAGGGTCATTGTTGAAGTAATAATAAAAGTCTTTACCTTGATTATAATAACCTTTGTATGCAACAGTACCTTCATTTTGTAAAACTAAACCATCGTCAGCTTCTGTCAATGTTATAACAGGAGTTGATCCAGAGATACTTGAAAAGCGTACAACATAAATTTTATTTCTAACATCAGGATTGTCATCAACAGAGAATATAATTCTTGCACCATCATATAATGCATAGTTATCATTAGCTATATCATTCGCTATCAATGCTACATTAATTACTGTTGGTATAGTTGTGCTTGCTGACCAACTAACTGTGATAGTTAATAATGTCGTACCAGTTATTTCAGTAATTTGAGCATTTCTGGGAATTACACCATTTGCGTCAGTAATGAATTGTCCTACTTGAAACGAACCAACCTGAACATCACTTGCTGGTATTGTTATTGTAGTAGAGGTACCTGTCACTCCATTAATAGTAGCAGTAGCAGAAGTGTATACTTCTACATCAGGGTAATAAGTGTATTGGCCGGCAACTTGAGTAAATGCATCAGTTGTTCTTACATCAAAGAAATCAACAGGTTGTTTACCAACAATACAGTTATCAAACAATTTTAAGTTTGGATAAAATTCAATAACCGGACGTTTAGCTTTGTTATCTTGTGTTGCATATGTTGTGGCAATACTTGGATCATTATTGTATGTAGCCGTTGCATTGATAACATCGATATGGAACCAACGATTACTACGACTCCATGGATTTCTATCAACACTATTTCTTGCAATAGTAATATAATCTTGTTGTACAGGGATGTATAGGGTAACGTCATAGTTACCAATATCGTATGGTAATATATCCCATGGGTTATATGTACCCTCAGTGAATGATTCAGGTACAATTAAATCTTGCGTGTTAACTAATTCGATTGCAGTACCTACACCTTGTACATAATACTCACCTGTTTTATAACTAGTAGGAAAGATATCTCCATCAAAAGTTACTTTTAACCCATTAGTGAATACTACGCCGTTTGGTGCAGTATAGGTTGTTCGTCCTAAAATTTCAAGTACGTTGATTTGATTAGTAATGTTACTGTTGATTAATCTAATTTGACCTACTTTATTTGGCACAGTACCATCTTGGTAATACAATGTATCTAACAAACTACTTAAGTATGGAACTAAGTTAATAACACCTTGAACATTACGATAGAAGTTACGTGCTTTCCATTGTGTACCAAAATTTGGAGTAATCTTTTCGTTAGTAGGGATACCAGATGCAGGGACTAATTTAATAACTGGGTTAGTAGGGTCACCTACATATGTTATTGTATAGAATGTTGCTGAGACTTCGGTATAGTAGCCGCCATCATAGTTAGCATCATTTATGCTTGATCCTGGGTATGCATAAGGTGCGCCACCGTCAGGAGATACGGACTCTGATGTTTCTTCATCATACAACGTAGTGTCATAATACTGGCTTACAAACCCAGTTTCATTAACAACACCGGTATTGTAGAACATAACGGTTAGACCTTCAAGTGCTGTAACTCCGTCAATGTCAACAACATCACTTAATAATTGGCCTTCAATTGAATCGAATGGGGCAGAAGAAACTACGTCAACACGATTGTCTCCCGGGAAGTTGTATTCATCCTGTGCATTTTTATAAGGCACAGTAAATTCTACAACACCATTTTCAGCACCGTTGTTACTAACGCCTAATACATCACGTGTTAATAAATTGGGTTGATTTGCGTCATATCCAGTAACACCCGGTTGACCTTGAATCCAGAATGGACTGTCTTGATTTACAGTAAACGAGTATGTACCACCACGAATTAGTGTTAGTGTTGGGTTAGCTGACCCACCAGGATTTATATTACTAGAAATAATATATGCATTAGGGTCATCAACTACTGTATAATCTTGTGCGTTATAAACAATGTCAGTTGCAATTGTTACAGCAGGTGCACCTTGTGGTAACCAATAATATTGGTTAAAGTTGATTAGTTTGTCTAAGTCAACGAACGGATCCCACGAATAGAATTGGCTATTGAATAGTCTATCATTGTTATTAGTGACACCACCGTTTAATTGTAGTGCATCAATTATGCCAGGATATGTAATGAAGTCAGTAGCTGTGGCAGTATTTGTTTTAGTAAACACTACGCCTGGTTCTAATTGATAGTCTGTACGAGTTTTAGTAGGCTCGACTACGTATTTGTCTTTAGCATTAATACCATAACCAAATTTACTACCAATGTAACCCTGAATACGCATTGTATTTGGTTGGTCTACGATTTGGTCTAGCGTGGCTCCTAAAAATTGTGCATTAGTAGGGGTTCTGAATACTTCAGGTAAAAAATTTAAAGTTCTAATTCTTGCTGCCATTATAACTCTCTAGTTGTTATATATACTTATCTTATTTGTAATTGCACGGGTGTTAAAGCCGCAATTACAACCACGTCATTTGCTGTTGCGCCATTAACAAAAATTTCAAATGGTGCTGATTTGATTTCATACAAATCTCCAAATGACATTGTAGGGTCATTAGGTACTAATACGATTGAACTTACTAAGTCGCCCAATTGTGTGTGCAAGTATGCACTCAACTCAGAGAAATAGAACGTATCACCGAAACTCCAATTGTTAATATTGAAATAACTATTCATTGCAGATAATACTGCACTACGGATTTCGCTATTACTTGCGCTAGTGTTTTGTGATGGGATAACTTTAACTGTACCACGTAATTGTTCAGGTGCTTTAGAACCAAACAACGGTACAAAGCGAACACTATTCATTACTACACTATCAGTCAACATCTTATAGTCATCAATACGACCATAGGCTTGTTGTAATTCATTAATTGTTGGCACTGCTGGTTTAGGTACAGTGTTTGTTGTATCTTGTATCCAATTTTGATATGCAGTATAATAAGCCTGTGTTACCAAATACAAATCAATAATGTTTGTAGTTGCAGGGTCAATACGTGTCGTATTGTTACTATTATGCTTATATTGGAACTGCAAGCCTTGACGACCCGGTTGCATTGAATACTGAGGTTGTACAGTTACAATATAATATGGCGTAGTTACTGTAGTATCTTGTACTGTTGTATAGAATACATTTTCGCTGTACGCATAGAATAGTTGACCTAATGGGTATTCGTACTTAATTACTTCAATTGCAGATTGAGTTGGATATTGATATGCAACATCTGCTGAATCGATTAACTGAAGTCTGGACAAATTAACTGCATCCTCAATTAATTCAAAGAAAGAATATATACCAATATTAGTAGAACCTGTTACATAACCCGTAACTGTTTGGAAAAAGTCAGGGTCAATAATAATTTCAGTATTATTAACGTCTACGCTAGCGACCTCTACTTCAAAGTCATTAACATACCCATCACTCTCAACTGTTTGACCAATGACTGCAACATCAACTGGTTTAGCTAATGGATAGTTACTACTTGGTTGTGTATTTGTTGCTAATACTTTAACATTATCTGCTAAAATCTTACCAGTCACTGGATCATAAACAAGTTTACCAGTCTCATACCAAAAACGAGTATCTGCTACACTACCAAAATAATATTTTAAGGATCTATAATAAATTCTATAAGTGTTATCACCTGTACTTTCAAAATTTACAAACCAATTTGTAGTATTGTAATTTTGAACTGACCAGCGGTTCTGTGTCACTAATAATGAGTTATCAAAAACTAAACTAAAGTCTTGATTTAATTCCATCCTAGTGATACATTCTTGTAACACTAAATTTGGTAATGTATTACTGAATGCAGGAATTACTTGTGTAATAATTGCGCCGGCTGGTACGTAACCGTTTAGTGTTACTGGACCTGTACCATTACTAAAATTACCTTGACCGTTGTTATAACCATCACCGACTACTGCTAATACAGTAGTCCAAAAGTATGTAGTGTCGCTTGGACTGGCAATACCCGCAACAAGCCTGTTATTGATATCAAAATAATAACCACTAGGTGCAGTTACTTTTATCATTGCACCTTTTGTAATATACTTTACATTCTTAGTAGAATATGTTCCTATTGCTATTGGCACATCTGCTGATCCAGATATATTGTAAAAATAACCAGTGATGCTATTAGCATTTACTGTACTAGTGTTCCAATATACGGTTCCGTCACCTGATGCGGCATTTAAATTATAACGAGTATAATTTTGTAAGTAATATTGTTTTGCTCTTGTACTTGATAACGCTACTGCTAACGTGTCAGTCAAGAACTGAATAATGTCACCGGTGTTAGTAATAGTTAACAATAACCATCCATCAGTACCATTTTGATACATGCCGCCGTCATTTGCAAATGAATTAGTGCTGGAGTATTTCCCAGTAGGATCAAGTAAGTCTAAGTTTTTAGACACACCAACAGAACTGCGATTAATAGCCTTGCTTTTAATAATTGAGTTGTATAATGTATATGGGAAATTGTTGTAATCTTCGCCATTAACCATTCTGTTTTGTGTATAATATCTTGCAGGAGCACGTAATTTAATGTCAGCTAGTGTTTCTCTAGCCTGTGCTGTTGATATTGTTGATTGTAGTTCTAGTCCTATAGTGAGTGCCTCTGTTCGGCCTGCTCGACTGATATACTGAAACGTTACTTGAATACCTTGCATTTCAGAAGGATCAATAGTATATGTTAATGCATTACCTGCACGTACATATGCTCTAAAAGTTCCAACTGGTGCTTCGGAAAATACTCCATCACCAAAAGTATAACTAACTTGGTCGTTGAAGCGAGAAACGACACTGAAGATTTTCTTGTTGCTTGTTTCTGTTTGGAGTTGTGCGTTGGCGTATACACTTTCTACTTGATTCCAAAGTGTTCTGCCACCATTGTCGGTGTTTAATTGATATAGCCAAGTGTCAGTGTCGTTGATACCTTGTATATCAATATCTACAACTTGATTTGAAATTTGTTGTGCTAAATTAAAATCGTATGCTTGTAATCCACCTTGTTTAAAGTAGAAGAAGAATCCTGTATTTGGGCTACCATAACCTAATTTGTCATTACGATAAACCATATTGAATCTGCCACTTGGAGCAGGTGGAATCTCATAAGCATAATCTTCATTGACACTGGTTACAGAAACCAGTTCAAAATTCATACTAATAGTATCAACGACCGAACTAAAAGGGGCAATAGGTAAACTGTTTGGTGGAATATTAATGCTATATTCATCAGTCTTAACACCTAACAATTCTGCTGAGTTTCCTGGTCGACCTACACGTTGACTATTAATCAATGTAGCGTTTACAATTGTATTGAATTGCTCTAACCAATTTGCATTAGCTGGATCATTCCAAAGAATAATTTGGTTACTTAAATTATAACCATTCATGTCAGTTATATTTTCAGTAGTACGCATACTAGTCACTTTGATATATCCCTGACCAGTGTTGTTACGTTTTGGGTTATAGCTTACTAAGTTAGCTAATTTGATAACACTATCACGGCGTTCGGCAGTATCAATGAAGTTTTCACGGGTATTTAAGTCATTACGGAATGACAAACCCTGTCCCATAAACGCCATAACGTCCATGAGGGCAATAAATTCTGAACTATCAATGTAGTCATTGAAAGTTTCAGGATAGTATGCACGTAGATAATCAATGAAACTCTTACGCAGGGTTTCATAATCATAACTTCTAAAGTCGGCTTCACGAAACGTTTGGTAGATTGCTTGCCAATCGTTAACGCCGAATAATGCTGATTGTCTTGAACTTGTGGCCATAGTTGTTCTCTTTTAAGTATTTATCTTAAATGAAAACACTGGTTTTTAAGGGTTAAGAGTAGCTTGATTAGTAAGGTTGTTAAAGAATACATTAACAATAGAAGCATCGTTGAAGGGCTGAATAGCGACTTCTACTTCTAAAAGTATTCCGTTTTGTTGCACAAATGATTTGACAGAGTTTAATAATATTCTAGGATCTGAGCTAGCAACACGTTGAATTTCAGTTTGAATTCTGAACTGAGTATCTGCATCATTTGGTTCAAAGATATAAGACCAAATATCAGTTCCATAGCCAGGTTGACCTACTTTTTCACCTTTGTTAATGTTAAGAGCATTAATAAAGTCTCTTAAAACTAGTGGGGCATCAACCATTCTGAACTTTTTACCAAGGATAATAGGTTCTATCATGCTTCCTGTACCGCCTGCACTACCCGGAAGTGCTCTAGTAGTTCTGGGTCTATTAGCATTAATTGTTGAAAAACCTATATATGTTGACATATTTTATCCTATCTGATATTTATGCTGTTTTAGATGTAATGAAAATGTACTTTTCATCTATAATAGCAAAACCTCTTTTCCTAATAGCATACAATTCTTTTGCTATTGCTACTGCTTTTTCTTTTGTATCATCGACTGCTGGATCACCTGCAGGTAAGTTATTTTTTGCATCAACATATGCTTCTACTGCCAAATCATATTGTGCTTTAACTGTTTTAGCTTCAGAAAGAACATCTGCGATCCTAGCATCAAATTCTTTAATTTTTTCTTCTTTTTGTACAAGTTTTTCTGCCGCAGATGTTGATGCAGTTTCCCCGGTCGATGCAGGGTTCCCGCTGTAGTTTGGTACAGGAATCTTACTGTCCCCGAAGACTGATCCAATTTGTGCTGTAATTGCTGTTCTGTCAACTGTATTCGTACTGATGACCGGGAGTTTGATTGGTAATGCACCGCCTGAATTCAATGAACTGATAGCAGAATTTAATTGTGCCGCGGCACCAGCGGGCAATCCGGCAGAGGCCAACGCTTGTAGCGATGCACCTGGATTCTTTAATTTTGATAATAATCCAGAAGCTATGTTCCCTAATGCGGCGCCTGATCCCAGTGCCGCAGTAACTTGTCCTAATGCCGCTGATATTCCAGAAGTGCCAGGTATTATATTTAATGCCCCTTTGGCGTTATTAACAACAGAAGCAACTGCTTTTTGTGCTCCCGGTAATGCTCCTAACCCAGTAGAAACTGACGCCGGTAATAATGAGTTTGCACCATTAGTTAATCCTGCTGTTACTAAACCTGCGGCAGTTGTTACAGCACCGCCTGCACTAGTTACTAAATTATTAACGCTAGCTGCCGCTCCACTGGTAGCAGAACTTGCAACCCCTGATGCTATAGAGGCCGCATTTGCACCGGATATATTAAATGCATTAGCTGATTGTGCAACACTAGCTGAAAGTTCTGTTCCAGAATTTTGTGCGGCTGATGTAGCTTTGTCAGCAATTTGTTTAAGATTCTGTGGTACACCTGCTGATAATGTAGGGAATGAATTCTTAATTGCCGCAAATGCAGATCCTGCAATACCTTTAGCAGAATTCAATAAACTCTCTGCGCCACCTGTTAGATTCTTTGCTAGTCCATTTAAGGATCCTGCAATAGAACTCAGTCCACCTGTCACTGTGCTTGATAAGTTTCCTGCAAAGTTACCTGCATTTAATAAACTACCTGCATTACCTAATAGTTTATTAGCGGCTCCACCTAGGTTAGCAATTGGTCCTGTAATTGACTGTCCCAATGCTCCTGCCGCAGACTTAATTGCGTTGACTGCGGCAGATGGGCCTGCTAGTGCGGCAGCGGTTACTATGCCAGCCATCTGCCCGGCAGATTCTTTACCAGTAATTACCCCTGCTTGTGTCATTTGTGTTTGTGCTGTTTGAAAATTAGCAACTTGTGTGGCTACTTGGGCTGTTGGGTTATTTAAATAGTTTGTTAAGTTTTCTGCGCCCGGTTTGCCTGCAAACAAGTTAGGTGTTAATGCTTGTTGAACTGTCTTACCACCTTGAACTAAGTTATCAACAAGTTTGGCGGCACCTTGTTTAAGTACTCCTGCATCCTGAAGTGCTTGAGGTGACTGAGCCATCTTACCAATTGCCGCAACATTTTGAACTGCTCCGTTAACTGTTGTAGATACCACACCTGCACCATTCTTAATTGCAGCCGCAACAGCCGGTGTAGATTGAGCAATTGTTGCAACTTGTCCAACCATAGCAGTTGTAGCATTCTTATCTAATGCTCCACTTATTGCGCCCGTAACTGGTACAGTTGATGCTACGCTAGGACTTACTGGTGCATCAGGAGTAGTTGTTGTATTGTTTGCCGCTTGTAATGCCGGAGAAGGATTACTTGGGAAGTTTGCATCAGCATCATTGTTAATTTTAACGTCAACACCTTGATTAGCTGCCGACCAAGGTGCATGAGCAGGTGCTCTACTAGTAATACTTAACAATGAGCCCGGTGCGGCCGCCCAACCTTTTTGTGAATCATACAATGTATCAGTATGAGCATTTGTTGGTAATGGTTTAACTTCTTCTGGAGTTGTTGATGCTTCCCCTGTATTTAAGTTTACTTTTTTACCATTAATAAATGTGTTATTACTACTTGCAAAACTTGCTTCACCCGATGATTTTAAACTCATTGCACCAGTTGATAGCAATGTTGTTTTGCCATTTACGCTTGTTGCATAATCAGTACCTACTTTAATATTAGTTTTCTTATCACTATTGGTTGTAATGTTTTCAGCATAAATGTTTAAATCTTTCTTGGCATGCATATTGATATTATTATCAGCATGTAAATTCAAATCACCCTGTGTTCTTATGTTAACTGAGTTAGTAGCGTACATATCAATTGTACCCTCTTTACCTAGCTCAATCCAACTTTGTCCGTTAGCATGAATGATGTGTAAACATTGTCCATCATCACTCATTAATATTTGATGTCCTAAACTAGTACGTAATCTTATTAATTGGTCACGACCAATCAAGTCACCATCATCCATTACAATAGAATGACCTGCTCTACGTGCTACTACTTTTAATCCTGTTTGTTGGCTACCTTGATTTGCGGCGTCTGCTACATTTTCATCTGTAAACCCACCTTCATAGATTGGACGTCCGGGACTACTTACTCCCCAACCAACTCTGCTTGGTGTTTCACGCTGTGCTGATGTACCGATCGTTCCTCTAATTGTATCTCTAATCAAGCCCTGTTGATTCAATACTCCGGCAAGATAACTATGTACTGGCTTTGGTTGATTAAAGAATGTAGGTGATTCATTAATTGCTTCATTATTCTTATTAATGTTTGCGACCGGTAGTTTTGTTGCACCACCGTAACTGTTACCCTCATTTGCATTAACAACTACTGTCTCAGCAGAACCCATAGCAGGCACAGTATACAATGCTTCTGGTTCAGGTACACACCCAATCCAATAACCATACTCAGGATCACCATTAATGAATACGCAAATAACTGTTGTATCAATATCTGGTTGTGCAAACCACATGCCATACGCACTTTGATTTTGCAAATATGTACCGTAGCCTTCTTTTGGAGCATCACCTCGAGTAAGCCCATAGAAGGGGGTCATGTAATTAACTGTTACCCATGAGTCAGCATCATTAGGATCCTGTCCACCCATCTCAGCAATATAAACACGCAATCGGCCAGAACGGATAGGGTCAATATTGTCTTTAACTACGCCAAATACAGGAACAGAGCGTAATACGGCTCCACCTGCATCTGGTTGTGATGCACTTGTTGCTCCTCTAGGTTTGAATACGTTATTTGCCATGTTTTATGCTCCGCTTTCTCCAATAACAGCCGCAGTAGATGAGCCACCTGTTCTTGTATCTGTAACTGATTCTGTATTGTTAGTTTCTCTGCCACCGCCTTCTCCGCTATTGGCAGCACCAGCTTGTGTGCTTCCACCTGGCTCTAACTCACCTGATGCAACCATAGTATTGATTGCATTGTTCGTTGGTACTAATTGATTAACTGTAGCTGATGTGGTTGCAATTTTTGCATCTGCGTCAGCATTTCTTTGTACTGCTTCATCTACACCGGTTGCATCATCTTGCGCTAGTCCAGTATTTGCAGAAGAATTATTACTACTAGTGCCAGGAGTAGGTGCTGAACCAGCTTGTGCTGTACCAGTACGAACATCACTTGCGCTTGTATTGTTTGTTGTAGTTGATTTTGCTCTCTCGGCTGCGGCAGCATCTGCGGCATCTACTGCATCTGGCATTGTATTGATGTTTAGTTGTAATGTTTGTGTAAACTTGCCACCTTTAAAAACACTTTCACATTCACGTACTTGATAGCTAACACCTTTTATTGCATTAGGTCCTGACTTCACACTATCCGGATAATCCCAAAAGAAAATACTATCATTGATTGTCATTACGCCGGTTCCATTGTCACCGGATGAAATATTATTACCATTAACAATGGCTCCGTAATCTATACCTTCGTTAAATGCAATTTCAATAAACACTTGACCACCATTTGGATTAATTGTAAATCCATCGTCTTGATAAAATTGTTTGTATACTTCATTAATACCATTGGCTGCTTCTCGCATCAAGTAATCAGGATCACCTAATATTTGAATACGTGCTTGGGCATAAGCACCCGGATCAAACAAACTAGTCATGTAGGTATTTTCTGCTTCTGCGCCCGGAGTAATCTTACCTGTTCTATCTTGTGTGGTAGGCTTACCTCCTAAATTAGGAATTTTAGCATCTCCGCCTGATGCGGCAGGATCACCATTGGGATTAAAAGTTATGTTAAAGAATGCATTATCAAATTGTTGTTCGTAGCTTAATATTTCACTGTTCTTTCCAGTGTACCAATACTCATAACGCTTGTGAGGGCCATAATACTTTGCGGCTCTACCATAAGGGCTTACTGCGGCTGGAGTATCATATGGTTGAATTACATAAGTAATCTTATAAGCAAAATCATTAATCTTTGTGTCAAATCCAATCACTTCAACTTCCGGGCTAACATTATACCAGCGCAACGTTGGTGGGTTTTTTTGTTCTTTTTTCTCAGGAGATGAAGTATCATCAGACGGTGTTTCTTCACTCATAAACAAAGTTTCCATTGCATTTGTCATGTATGTACTTTGTTTGATAATTTTTTGTATTGCTTGTAGTACACTCATACCTTGAGTAATACTAATTTTTATTTTTTGTCTATCGTATGCTACACTTTGTCCAGTTGCATCATTAACTTCATTCGCATTATTTGCGGGTCCAGGTGCTGATTTTTTCTTATCAATATCTGCTACACTTTTTAAGTTTGCATCTCTAATATCATTTGATCCCATTCCTACCCAACGTACATCGTACTCATCAGGAAATTCTCTACTATTTGCATCTTTAAATTTTTGACCGTTATTATTCATTGTTTTGAATAAGCTAGTCATACCATTACCTGAGCCATTCAATGCACTGCCGACGGTGTCTGCAACTACTTCTATATTTGCATCAACCGTACCTCTAGCAACATGAAGACCTACTTCAGATGCAATATTTTTAGCGGTAACTGAATATACGGTTGACCCACCGGTTAATTTAAAGCTAACCTTTTCAAATAGTATATCATAAAATCTTTCATAAACGCCGCTGGCGTCAGGCGATGTATTAAAAGTATCGTCACTAAAGTATTTGCTAGCACTTACTAGTTCACCGTTAACATCATACCCTTGAAATCTAATACCTAATACAAAAAATTGCTTACTTGCGTTAGTTGCTTTTTCAATGTTTGGGATTTTACTAGTTTTCATTAGTGCTTCACGGGCACGTTTTAATTTAGTAGTAAATGAGAACCCAACTGGTTCAACAATATTAAAGGTAATTTTTGTAATATTACTTGAGGTAGCTGTTTGTTGAGTTGACACTACATTGGTAATTCTTAAATCGTCAATATAATAATCATATGGCATGTTAGCTGGACGCTGACTTAGTGTATTATTAATACCACCGCTTTGCAAAATTAAGTACGCACCGCCATTTGAGCCGGCTTTAGCAAATTGACTGATATCTTTTCTACCATTTGCAACAAATTGACTATGTGCGTCAGGTGTTATCATGTACAAACTAAGTTGATATGTGTAACTGCTGAAATTACCCAGTGGATTCTTTAGTCGTGTTCCTGGCTTTGGATCTTTACCTACATTTTTTTGTACCGGATTAGTAGATGTAGTATTTGATGAACCTGCTTGTGTAGTGCTAGAGAATGAGGCATTAGTGATAGCTGTTTGGTCACTCCCTTTTGCTGTTGGTAAGTTAGCTTGATTAGCAATCTGTGATGCGGCAGCGGGATCATTTCTTGCGTCATCACTTGCAACAGTACCACCTAAATTATTTGATGCAGGTGTATTCTCGGTTGTGGGTGTAACTGGTTCAGCAGGAGGGGGAGGGTTTAATTGATTGTATTGTGATATTAATTCAGCATTCTGTGTTGTTACTTCATTAATTATTTCATTCCAATATGCTACATCTCCGGGTGCGGCAGCACTTTTTGCTTTTCCTAAATTAGTTAATACAAGTTCATAAGGTCCACTAAAGGTTGTAGTATTTCCGTTATATACAACATTATTAATGGTAAAACCAGTTTTACTATTAGGAAAATATTTTGTATCAAGTGCAGTGCCAGGTCCGTAGATAGCAGTCGATACCCAAGGATCATTACCAGGACCGGATGTAACACTTTTTAAATCTGCCATCTTATAATCCTAATACTGAAATCAATGTAGAATTCTCTGGGAGATAGATTGACGTGCCGGTAGTAAAGTCAAAGAATGGGTCTGCTAATGTGTTTGGGTTTCTACTAGCAAATACCCACCATAGTTTAGGATTAGCATATAAGTCATATGCCAACATATCAGGCCGCAAGTCATATTGAGATGTTATAGTCCAATACCTGTCACTACCTAACTTAGGGATAGGTCTATCTACCATAACATCTAAAAATTTGTTATTGACTACACCTGTATTATAATATGGGCTTGTTGCTGGATATAAATTATTAAATGCCATTACCAAATTCCTCCGCCATTACGTTTACTACCCTGCAATAATGCACCAGTTGCATAATCTCTGAGACTAAATTTATTACTAATGTCATTGCGAGTGACAATTGGTATACATGTTATTACTATTTGCATTTTTGTAGGTACATATGTTGCGTTGCTATTAATCGTTGCTTGCTGTCTTTGAAAGTTTGGAACTTTGGCGCCCAAGCCAGATGATTGTATTCTTGCAGTTGATGCGTTATCTGTATTATTTACTGCCGTTTGACCAGCAGTAGAACTTCCGGGTTCATTTGTTGTACTGCCCGCACGAATATAATCTACTTCATTTGGTAAGCTATATGTAAAGTTTGTAACTGCTAATGGATGATTATCAAATTGAAATGTTCCTAATCCACTCATATAAACTAATGGCGGAGGAGTGCCGTTTCTTGGGTTCTGATCCTGACCATAAAACATTTTTGTGACTGATTTGAAGAAATGAATTACTGCTAGTAAGTAGTTGGCTTCATTTGTATCTTGTGCAGTAAAGTCACCTGTGATAGTTACAGTATCAACGTTACTGTTTTTATAGTTATAAATCTTATAGTTGCTATGTACCAATTCAGATGAATCATATGATGCGGCATATACTGCACTTACTGTGGGGGTGTACGGGAAGATGACACCGTTCGTTGCTTGTAATGGTTTCAATATACCCGGAACATCTGCTTTATATAAGTACTTTGCACTTGGTGCAAGACTTAGACGTACACGCCAATCTTTTGCTTTTTCAAAACTCTTTGAATCTTGGTTAGTTGCGTCACCTTGAGCATTTGCTTTATTAGTAGTTATACCCTGTCTTGTAGCATTAGCACTTGCTTGCGTTGCGGGCTCAACAAAGTCTCCACCAACCCAAACCGGATCACCGTTTTCACTCAACGACCATCCAGGCATTAAATTACCTTCATCATCATACGCAGGACCAGTTGGACTACTATCTGGTAATGTTTTTTGTTCTGCAATTGTTTCTTCTTGTCCTGCTTGTTGTATCTGTTGATCTATTTCTTCATCAGACAACAACGGGGGTTCTTGTAACCCATTTTCATTGTTAGCAACTTGTGTATCAATACCATCAAACTCATCTGCGGTACTAGGAGGTTCTTGTAGTGGTTCAAATCCCGTAACATCTTGTCCTTCTGCACCAATGTTAGTATTAGGGTCTGAATTTATATTTTGTCTAGCTACTGGGATCTGCGCTTCTGTTCCGATATTTGTATTAGGATCGGATGCAACAAGAAGATTATTCAACTCATTCTGAAGTAGTATTAGTGCATTTTTTGCTGTTTCTAAACGTCTTTCCAAATCGGCAATTACTGCAGGGTCAGGTTGGGGTGAACCAGAGGCTGCGTCTAACTGAAGTTCTAATGATGCTACTTGAGCCTTTGCCAAAGCAATATCGGCTTCTAATTGAGCTTGTGATGCCATAATATGTTGTTATCCTTACTTATATTTAGCACTAAATAAAAGTGCTGTTTTTACCCTTTCCCTCACAAAATAGTTGCTATTCTGCAACAATAATGATATACTTATATCAACATAACAACGGAGAACTATGTCCCTACCATCAAGAAAACCTGTCAATTATTTAAATAATAAAGACATTTTAAAAGAAATACACGAAAGCAAGAATTCATATTGCTACTTTGCAGATCCAAGTTATCATAGATATGACTTTATTGTAGACATGCCACAATCAAGTATTGAGGATAGTTTAGAATATGCTTTCAAACCGGAATCTATTCAACAAGCAAAAGAAACACGTGCTTTACGTCTTAGTTTAGAACAAGGTAGTAAAGATGCAGTTAGCCCAGAGTCAATTGATGTTAAAGATTTAGTATTTCGTGTAATGAATTGGGATCATGTTCCGGTCGCACCAAAACAGCCACGCAAAACAGTTAAAAAGAAAACAGCAAAAGATATCTTTGAATTTGAAGAAATTGACCCAGATGAAATCTTTGCTGATTTAGAAGATACAACAACCAAAGCAGAAGTTGATGACATGGTTCATGTTAAAGTTAACTTCCCTCCATTCCAACATTACAAAATTGATGCAAACAATACATTCTATTGTGTGGGCAAAAGTCATTGGAACGGTGATTTAGAGACAGGTGAATTCAGTAAAGACCATGGTCAAGTCACTAACAAACTTGCCCGCATGTACATTATGATGTGTGAAAAATATGCAATGAAATATAATTGGCGTGGGTACACATACAATGATGAGATGCGTAACTCAGCAATCTTACAATTAACATACGTGGGCTTACGATTCAATGAAGCTAAATCAGCAAATCCATTCGCATATTATACAGCCGCTATTACTAATAGCTTCTGTCGTGTCCTTAATTCAGAAAAACGAAATCAAAATATTAGAGATGACATTTTAGAAATGAATGGTCTAAACCCAAGTTGGTCACGACAGGGATCAGGTGGCACAGTTTCTACTGTGTACGAAGAATAATTTAACCAAAGCCGTTGCAAATGTGACGGCTTACTTATATAATAGACAGATGAGTAACCTATTCAAAAAAGCCGCTGTGTTCACTGATATTCATTTTGGATTGAAGTCAAACAGCTTACAACACAATCAAGACTGTTCCGATTTCGTAGATTGGTTCATTAAGAAAGCAAAGAGTGAGGGTTGTGAAACCTGTTTCTTCTTGGGCGATTATAATCATCATCGTGCAAGCATTAACATTCACACATTACAATTTGGATTACAAGCATTGGAGAAACTAAGTGCTAACTTTGATACTGTATATTTTATACCAGGCAATCACGATCTTTATTATCGT
>JAUKPQ010053994.1:0-27128 GCA_032273045.1 Chloridella minuta | reverse complement strand
CATCTTCAAACTCAAGTTCTTGTACGTGAACTGACCCGCGGGTGCCCGGAGTACCGGAACTAACACGATGGATCATGGTTCTTGATTCGGGTAACACCCAACGCTTGCCCGGGGCACCTGCTTGTGCCAAGAAACTGCCCATCGAACAGGCCTGGCCCATTACAATAGTTTGAACGTCACACTTGATAAATTGCATTGTATCGTAAATTGCTAGTCCAGCAGTAACAGCACCACCAGGACTGTTAATATATAGCGAAATATCCTTGTCTGGGTTTTCACTTTCGAGGAACAGCATTTGGGCTACCAGCAAACTAGCAGTATGCTCGCCAACTTCTGTATCTAACATGATTACTCGATCCTTGAGCAAACGGCTGTAAATGTCATAACTGCGTTCGCCTTTGGCGGTAGATTCAAGAACGATTGGTACTAAATTTGGCATGGGGTCTCCTGGTTGAAAGCATAAGTATAACAGATTGATAAATAAAAAGCAATGAAAAACGGTCCACATCGAAAAATTTATGAACAACACTATGGAAAAATTCCAACTGACAAATTTGGTCGGACATACGATATCCACCATATAGATGGCAATCATTCTAATAACAGCCCGGAAAATTTAAAAGCGGTCACTGTCCAGGAACATTTTGATATACATCTATCACAAGGTGACTATGGTGCATGCTATTTGATAGCCAAACAACGAATGAGTTTACCAAAAGAAGACTTATCTGAGTTAAACAGAAAAAAAGCATTAAAGAGAGTTGAGGACGGCACACACCATTGGCTAGGCGGAAGTGTGCAAAAAGTAGTTCAACGACGTAGAGTTGCTAACGGAACACACAATCTATTAGGTAGCAAACATGCATTGGATCGTTTGGCAAAAGGAACCCATCCATCACAAATTAAAAAAACATGCGAATACTGTGGCAAGATCACAGGCAGTGGCCAATATAGTATGTGGCACGGAAAAAATTGTAAACATAATCCCAATAAATAAACTATGCGTGACCTACTCAATTTAATCGATTCAATTAACGAAAGCCGTGGACTTAGTGCCCGAAAGTCTGGCGAGCAATACTCCAGAGGAGATACTGCTGATGATCAAATTACCTTTCAAAATTTAACATTTTACCCCGAAGTTGGTGCATACGAAACACTAGAAGACACGATAGAAGCATTTGATCAAGTGCAAGCTCAACTTGACCACCCAATTGAAAAAATTAATCAACCCACTGCCGGATTGCGAGCATTTGGTATCGCTGCTTTTGAAACTGCGGTTGGTACAAGATATCTAGCAAAATTCGCCAAAGAGATCAAACCAGTTAGAACTGCAAATACATTTTTCCAAACCAAGGATA
This sequence comes from Chloridella minuta, assembly GCA_032273045.1. NCBI lineage: Eukaryota > Xanthophyceae > Mischococcales > Pleurochloridaceae > Chloridella > Chloridella minuta. The sequence goes on along the minus strand of JAUKPQ010053994.1, from coordinate 25,770 downwards.
TCCCCGGAGGGTTTGGGCAAACTGATGCTCGCGGTTCCAAAGAAAAAGCCGGTTACAAACCTAGTGATGTGCTGACTAATTTTAAGAGTCAAACACCCGAAAGTATCCTTGCACAAATTGGCGAGAAGTTTACTATGGAAAGTACAGAATACCGTGCATCTGCAACTATAATAAATTCACGTACATTCCCTGTAACAGTTGACGGCGGCAGTATGGACTTCAAAGGTTTTCGAGATTACTTCTGTGAAATGCTACAACCATGTGTGCTAATCAACGGTGGCCAAGTTAAAGGCAATGCAGCCAAGGCAGCAGAAATTTTTATGGGTAGAAACGGCTTTTCGGATTGTGTAGTAAGTTTTAACGAAAATGTGTCAGGCGGGTTGTATGACTCGTTGTTGGTAAGTCCCGAAGGTAAACAGATTAAGTTGTCTAGTAAGGGTGCTAAAGGTGCTATGGCCAGTTCAGTAAATTTATTAGTTGCGTTGAGAGAACTTGAAGCAGCTGGTATGACTGAGTTTGCAGAAAAATACGCCGATGTGGTTGCTATCCTCAAAACTATTGATAAAGGTAATCACGATTCTGGCCCATTGAACTTGGCTGTACAGTTTGGAATCATTGAACCTAACGAAATTGAACAAGTGATGTCGTTGAAACAGTTTGCCGGAGATAAAAATTTCAACATAGAAAGAACCAAGCTGTCAGACAATTTAAAACAACTCTACAAGGATCGCAGTGCAGATGATCCTAGTAAAATTGTTCCATTGAACCACTTGGTCAGTTCTATTGCTTATAAGGTCTGTAACGAAATTAACTTGAAGACCAACTTCTCAGAGGCGGCTGCTGACATTCTTAACCACTCTGCTTTTGTACAGATGTACACCAACGCTACCAAGACCAAAGATGGCCAATTTGTTTTAGAGTTTAATACTGTTTGGCCAAGCAAGTTGTTTACTGAAGTTACACTAGAAGCACAAAAGAGCTATAGCTCAACTTCAAGCTCTGGAGGTAAATTGGTGTTTAACATCAACAAAGAGCCCAAAGCTATACCTAACGTTGAAAAGGGTGCAACTACTGATGCACCCGGTGATAGTGAAGCCGGAGAGCTAACTGACTTTATGGGAACCGATGAACTTGATGCCGAAACAAACAAAACAAGACTTAAAGGTCCTGGTGCCAAGGCAGCAAAACAAAAATCTGATCCTAACTTCGATGTTAGTGTAACAGGTCGGGAAAAACGTAGTCCTCGTTAACGTGCTACTTGGGCAATGGCGTCACACACATTTAAGGCCAGTGCCTCTTCTGCCGATAGCCACACATCATGTGGTGGCAATAGAGCAGTTTTAATTTCATCTTCAGTAAGTCCGGTACACTCTTTGTAGTGTGCCATCATGCGTTTTTGTGTGAGATCAAACTCTCTCATGGTAGCAAACAACTCATGTGCTTTGCCATCACTGCCCCAGGCCCATTGATGACTTAGTATACTGGTGCTTGGAGTTAGTATACGGCGACCTGGAGATCCTGCTAGGAATATCAGCAACCCTGCCGACGATACTTGACCAAGCCCAACTGTTTTAATAAAAATGTTTGAGCTTTTCATCACGTCTATCAAGGCAAAGGCAGAGCTCATGTCCCCGCCCTCTGAGCAAATCATAAGCAAGAGTTCTTTTCGCTTTTTCTTAGTAACAAAATTCTCATGCAATATCCACTCTATTATGGGTTTAATATTTTCGTCGTTGACTTCCCCCATGAAAACATACATGCCAGCTTCGGCTAATGCCTGGCTGTGTGATTGGTCTAAATCGGTGGAATTTTCTGTGGTCATATAAAAATGAGAAAAGCGGGTCCCGCTTTTATTTATACGCCGTTTAATTGGTCCATTTGCATTGTGTTTGTCGCACAATATCCATATTAACACCAGTGATAGATTCAGCGTTTATTTCGTCTAAACTAATGCTCAGTGATGACCTTAGCCGTGATATCCCGTTTATAGATACTCGGTTACCGTAAAGATTCACAAGATCATCTGGGCCACGCGGTCGTGTTTGGTCAATATGTGATGCTTTAAAACAAAACACTTGTTGGCTACCGTTTTTGGTAGAAAAAATTAATCGATATACAGGCGGGTCTGACACCATGTTTTTGAACATTATATTCATTGGGACTGTATCGTTAAACCAAGCTACAGGATCAGCGGCAAATACATTAAGTCTGAGAACAATACTGGACTCTACTCCGTTTTTGCATGCCCCACTAGAAATTTTACAGCTAGGATATTGATTTACCGTTTTGAGCATTTCTTCCAGGCTATCAATGTAGTGTTTGTTCCATTGCACTAAAAATGGTATGTGCAAATACCCTCGCCGCGAACTGTCAAATTCAACTTTAACAGGGTCTAAGAATACATCAAACGCACGACCAGGATAATCTTGCATCACAGCATTGATTAACTTGTCAGTTTGTTGACGCTGGTCGCGTAACGAGTTAATTTGAACTGCAATACGGTCGCCTTGCACCTCTCCTGCTGTCGTGCTAGTATTGAGTAATCTGTTGGCAATAGCACTGCTAGAAACCCAGACTTCTACAACTAGTGTTACAGATCCATTTACTTGGCGGTTTTCAAGTATGTTGTACTTGTCAACAAAACCAGAGCTATAGTTGATGATTTCGTCTCTAGTGATGCGACTATTACGCATCTCAGTTTCACTCAAAACAACAGTACCTACCGCTTGTTCTACAGCTAGTTTGAATGCAGTCTGACGAGCAGAGTTAAAATCAGGGCCTGTGCTTTCTACCTTGGCGTAGTAAACAGGTACCTTGTTATTTGCAAGTAGTTGGGCACCAGTTATTACGTATCCTAGCGTCTGTGCGTGTGTAACACAACATGCCAACGCTAGGAATAGCGTTAATAGCCGTTTCATTATCGTGGTGCAAAGCGGTTGCGGAAGTACTCAGCGGCCTTCTCAGAGTCCTTGTCCCAACGAATAGTCACTGACACTTCTTGCGGACCCACCACATCTTCACTTACCTTGCGGAAACCACGCAAGATGGTTTGTGCTTGCATCTGAATAGTTTCAGTCAAGTTAACCACAGTGCTATTTTGGTTCTCGCGAAGAGAAACATTCTTGGCTTCTTGATCAGTCATAGTAACTGTTTCGCCATCTTGAACACCAGCACCAACCTTGTCGCTAGCCTTTTCGATGTTCTTTGCAATAGTAGTTTTTACTGTGTTTGTAGTGATCTTCTCATTTAAGAAACGTGCAATGTTTGCTTTGGCATTCATCTCTGCACCAATAAGTGCATTCTTGCGGTTGTTTGCAGTGCCGCCGAATGTGGGTGCGGTACCGACTGCTTCAAGAGCAACAATCTCACAATCCTTGCCCATGCCAAACCAAGAACACTTGGTTTCAATCTTGATCTTTTCTCCAACAAAGCTAGTTGCAAGTTTCTGTTCTGTAATCGGAACATTAGACTTACCAACAGTACCACAACCAGCGAGCACCAGAGTGGCTACTGCGACAGAGAGAGCTAGACGTTTCATAACGATCCTTTAAAGTTAACAATGACTATAGTTTAACACATCGGGAATAATCGGTCAACCGATTACCCCCACTTCAATTTGAACATAGTAGCGTCTGCACTATTTTCGAATGCAAGTTCTCTGAGGCTAAAACTGCTTACCCAATATCCCGAGCAAGCAACATCGCACCAAATACTCAGCCCCATCCAACTGGTGCGTTCACGCAGACTTTGTAAATCTACTTTGATCACATGCCAGCCACGCTTTCTTGCTCCACGTATGGAACGTGGGTTAGTGGTCTTGTAGGGCAGGGCAATACTGCGACTCATTCTACTTGTTCCAATTTTGCAACAGGCACAACAATCAAGCTACCTTCAGTTCGGTCGCCATCAACTGCTGTCACCACACGTGACTCACCTTGTCCAGGCTGCGGCACACATGGGCCAGCATCGTACCAGATGGAACCTGGTTCCATAAAGTAGTGATGAGATTTCAGTCTGAATTTCATTCTTCTACTCGATTCTTGTGCTTGGGCTTACGCTTGTAAACTGTTTTAGGCTGTTCCACACGACCGCGGAAGGGCAAGTCTTGATCGAACAGAGCTCGATGACGACGTTCCTTTACGGGCGGTAGAATGAAATGTATCGGTTTCATGATAGTGTAATTATAGCAAATTGAGATTTATTGGTCAACCAAACTCGTACATGTACTGGGTAACACTAGGATCCAGTTTCACAAGATCCTTTGCGGCCGCTGTGAGTTCACGATAGCGACGGTTGACTTCTGCACGTGGCAGTTCGCCATCACACGAAAGATTTTCTGGGCTCAAGGCACAGTCAATCATTTCTGCCACACGTTTCCGACCAGCCGCAGTTTGAACTTCATACAAGGGTTCTGTACGCTGGCCACGGAACAGGGCCTGGTATTTGTTCTTGTTGTCAATGTAAGTCTGCAATGCTTTCATTTTGGGCTCCTTTTTGCGTTAACATGCCCATATTGTAGCAGTTTAGGATTTATTGGTCAACCAAAAGAAAACCCGCCAAAATAGCGGGTTTTTAGGGCATAAAAGTACTACTTGAGTATTACTTTTTAGCTGTTTGTGCTGTGTAGGCTTTCATGATGCCTTCGCCAAACTTAACATAGTCAAATTTGGTAGCTTCTTGAGCTGCCTTGAGTGATTCGCTAGCTACAGAAGTGAAAGTGTCCATACCAACCTTAGCGGCCTTTTTGGTGTATTCTGCTTGTGCGTCAATGAATTTAACCATTGAGTCTTTGATTGTTTCGTTAGTAACGAATGTGTTAACGAAAGTCTTTTTACCAGTTTGTACTGTATCGATAAGTGCGTCTGCTGTAAACATAATGTTCTCCTTAAATAAGCAAGTTTGCAATGAGACCCGGCCTATCCAGCGTCTCATGTACTATTATATATGATATCTATGTTGCACTGCAACGAAAAACTCTAGTGAATGGTCACTAATTTTTTTGCCCAAATTTGATAAATAATGTTGCTTAACAACATAAAGGACTTGTATGGCAAATTGGAAAATCATCAACGGGTACCCTGATTATGCAATTAATGACTGCGGAGAAGTTAAATCATTGCGGTATGATAAAATTTTAAAACCGTCTGCTAGTGATTCAACATACCTATATGTAAATCTACTAAACAATAAACGACGAAAAACTACGGCTATCCACAAATTAGTAATAGAACACTTTGGGCCAGCTCGCCTGATGACTAACAGCGTAGTAGATCATAAAGATCGAAATAAACAAAATAATCATATTGAAAATTTAGAATGGGTTAGCATTGCTGAAAATACTATTAGAGCATACGGTAATCAAGACAAGAAAATTCGTGTCAAAGAACTCCGTAACTTAGGCTGGACTATTAAACGTATCGCTGAAGAAATTAATATGAGTTTAGCATTTGTGCAGGCCAGCATCCATAGCTAATAAATAAAAGCATAGGAGACACATCGATGTTAAAATTTATCACCAATTGGTTTACAGGCAAGGCCTTGCCCGGAACCACCGCCCCAGACGTAAAGCCGGAAGCGGCACCGTACAAGGTCGAAACACCTGCACCAGTTGCCCCGGTTCAAACACCGTCTGCACCAGTTGCAGAAGCACCTACACCAGTTGCCAAACCCGCTAAGAAGCCGCGAGCACCAGCCAAAAAGCCAGTGGCAGCAATCAAAGCACCGGCCAAGCCAAAGGCACCAAGAAAGCCAAAAGCAAAATAAAAAAGCCCCAAAAGGGGCTTTTTCTTTAGCTGTACTCGTATGGTGTATCATCTTCATCGTAATTCACGTCAATAGTTTTGCCCTTAACATCATCGTAGGCCTTGTAATAAGTTTCGTTGGCGGCTAGTATACGGAATGATCCGGGATACTTCAATGCCGCAAATGTGGCTTCTTCTTTTTTGAGCAAATCACAAATCACAAAAGTTGACGTACAAGCACCTTCGACGTTTTTAAACGTGCTGTGTTTGAATTCATTTTTGCCAAGTGCTAGGTGCATGGGGCTACCCCACTTGAAAATAATACGAGTAATGCCTAGCTTCTGATTACGAAGTCTAAATTTATCGTAGATTGTAAGTTCAGATAGAGTTGCACAGTTGTTATCATCAATAACAAGTAGGGCTTCTTTGAATTTTAAACTACCTTTGGTATGGGGATTGTCGGGTGTTTCCTTGGTGCTCCAAGGCATGTTGGCAGCAACATGATCGACATAGAAAGTTTCACCATGTGTTTTTAAGACCCACATTGGTATGGTCTCGTCTTCTAAGTGCTTTTTGTTAAAGTGAAAGACTACATCTTTACAAGCATATTCAATCTATTGTTGTGTCATTTTAATTTCCTTAGTAAGTTGACAAATTGTATTTGATCCCCTAGCATTAAGTCAGGTCATCTCTTTAGAGGCTAGTGATCCATAATATGTATTAACGACCTTGATATAACTGGTACGCTAGACAGGAATCGAACCTGCGACATTCCGGTTTAGAATCGGACTCCCTTACCATATGGGATACTAGCGTATGTGTTTATTATATAGTCAAAACAAAAGGCCTACAAGGCCTTTTGGTAAAGCTGGTTACGCGAATCCAGCGACACGCTATCTTGTGCCCGGTTTATTTAAGTCCCAATTTTTTCCAATCAGAACGTATTTTTGTTTTAACTGCTAGAGGTAATGCAACATAATCAAGATCATCTGCAGCCTGATCACCGTTAGTAAACGCCCAATCAAAGAACGTTAATGCTGACTTGACTTCTTCTGGTTTTTCTGGTTTAGTATGTACGATAATAAACGTAGCACCTGTGATTGGCCAGGCTTCTTTTCCTGGCTGATTAGTTAAGATTTGGAAATAAGTCTCGTTCCACTTGGCGTTAGCTGCCGCAGATTTAAAACTATCATCCGACGGTATTACCCAGGTGCCTGCTGAATTTTGCACATTAACCCAATTCATTTTGGTTTGTTTAACATACGCATATTCAACGTAGCCTAGAGCACCAGATAATTGTCGAACCATTGCTGCCACGCCCTCATTACCTTTGCCGCCGGCACCAACTTTCCAGTTAACTGCGGTGCCCTCACCGATAGTATCTTTAAATTCTTTATTAACCTTGCTTAGATAATTAGTCCATACAAATGTTGTTCCACTGCCGTCTGCCCTACGTACTACTGTAATCTCCTGATCTGGTAATGATAGTTTAGGATTCAACACTGCAATCGCTGGATCATTCCAACGCTTTACTTTTCCTAAAAAGATATCAGCAATTAAAGTGCCAGTTAACCGCATAGTCCCCGGTTCAATACCTTTGACATTGATTACTGGAACAACTCCGCCGATTGCAGTGGGAAATTGGAATGCACCTAATGATGCTAGTTTTTCATCTGTTAGAGGCATATCACTGGCACCAAACGTAACAGTTTTAGCTTCAATTTGACGTAGCCCTGCCCCAGATCCTACACTTTGATAGTTGATACGTACATTAGTTTCTTTGTGGTATGCTTCTGCCCACTTTGAATATAGAGGAGCCGGGAATGTTGCCCCGGCTCCGTTGATTCCTTGTGCTTGTGCTGTAACTGCTAGTGCAGCCAGTAAAGTAACAATATATTTGAACATGATTTCTCCTTTGTAGTTCAAAGGTATTTAATTACAAACATGTTACAATTTTGTTACAAAATCATGCGAATTAACCCAATTGTGTCGATTGTGGTCAACAAGATATAGTTAGCAAGCATACCAAAGCTCTTCCTAGTAAAAGCAGCCCACGCATACATAGCACAGCCACTAATCCAGATAGGATATAGTATGATAAGAGGAGGATTAGGGACTGTGACTGCCATGGTGATTGAACAACCAATACTAACAGCCCAAGCGAGCAACTCAATGCAAAAACGCAAAGGATGAGTTCGGTAATCATCTTTAATCCACTTAAATGTTTCAGCTAGTATATCGTTCATAAAGTTGTTGGCTAGCAAGGTTCTTACCCTTGGCCTCGCATTGAATATCAAAATTGTCAGCGAATCCCAAGACCCACTCGTTGCAAGCATCGTTCCACATCAAATCGCTGTGTGCCCGTAGCTTCTGCTTTTTAAACCCTGCATCAAGTAATTGAGCAAGGTCTGGTCGAACGCTTCGATCATGGTTGACCAATACATCCTCACGGCTAACTGAATAGTGAAGAGTAGGACGAACGCCACGCCAAGAGTCAAGCACCCTAGACGTGCGAACGTCCAGCGGGTCAATGTATTCTCCTGAGTTGATCCAATGGTGATGTACATCCAACACGAGAGCCACATGCTCAGCCACAGCCAAAGAAACGTCAAGTCCATTTGTCATCTCATCATTTTCGATGGTAATTAAGTTCCTGGCCTCTGGAGTAAGGCGACCTAGGGTCTTCAGGAATTTAGTGACACCACCTTTGCCACTTAAATGTACATTTATCTTAAATCCATCATCGTGCCAACTTTTACCGTAACCCATCCAGCGAGCCATATCCGCGTGGTATTCGAATTCCAGTATTGAACGTTCTACAATTTCGTCCGACTCAGAAGCAAGAACGCAGAATTGCCCAGGGTGAAACGACAACCGAACACCAAGTTCTCTAGCACGAACACCGATCGGTGCAAAGAGCTTGGCACAGTGATCTTGAACATCTTGCTGTTGCCAAAACGGAATCCAATCTTCATGTGTGTATCCTTGTAGCATTTCTGAGCCTAATCGCACCATGCGACGACCTTCAGGCATTGCACCCACACGTTCTACCATGAGCAGAGCCGCACGGGCATTGTGATTCATAATGTCCCACTGACGCTGTTCTGCTTCGCTTTTGTGTTCGCGAAGCCAACGCATAGTAGTAGAACGCCCATTTAGCTCACGGCTCTCAACTGTGGGTTTGCGACCCGCAGTTTCATCGGGGTGATCGAGCCATTTGCAACAAAAGCCAATTTTAGGTGTATTCATGCTGTAATTATACATGTTTTACAATTATAAGTCAATGCCTGTTTGAGATAAATATTCATATGAAATACCAAACTATAACCGTATGTCCGACAGAAGTTGCTAGTCACCTAACCGAAGAAACTACAGTAGGTTGGGACCGTCTTAGCTACACACACCCATGGCCTGAATACAATTTGATTAGAGAATTAGCCATTGAAAATGGTGACCTAGATCGTTATTGGGGGCCGTTTGACAAAGTAGAAATTGATGGAGACATTAAAACCACTACAATTACCTATAACACATTAATTGGTGCCGAAAGTTGGTACAACTTACTTATTGGGTCCGATAATGTGCCAAGTTCACCAGGCACAATTTCCTGTAAAATTGTAGAGATTGACGATGAAGGTGCTGTACTTGATACTGTGATAGAATCAGAAACTGCTACTCTCTAACCAGATCTAATGTAACACAATGAAAGCCGCCTCCTAGAGTGCGGCTTTGTCTTAACCGCATTGGGATTACAGTAAACTTGTAACTCTCCAAGGTTTTAATTAACTCAGTTTGGTCAGCATCGCAAATTACAGTATTGGGATCAACTACTAACATATTCATAGCAATCCACTTCGAAGCATAAGGATATTGATAAAAGTCTTGTGCTACTACATCGTTAACCCATATCTTTTGCCAGCCATCAAATACTTTAGGCACAGTATGGAATCCAACACGTCTAGCGTTAAGCATAACTAATCCTTCACGCAAAGGTACAATAGTCGAATCAATATGCACACCAGCATAAAAGTTACATAGCTCAATCTCAACATCCGGGAATATGCCACACAACCATTCATATGCTTTGCGGTTACCCGATGCTGATTCTAGGAACAACATCTTTTCTCCCAGACGACATACATTGGCCGCATCTAATATCATGCCTTCGTTGCGTGGCATAAAGTGATAGTGCTCTGCTTCGTCTACAATGTCATGGTAGCATTGTAATTCCATATCTCTGCACGGGTACATCATAGCGGTGTTAACTATTGTATTGCCATAAACGAGCAGCCGATCACGAGGACAGTAGTTGTACATACCATCGTGTATTTGGAAGTTAAGTGGGTCTGGGCGTATAACTTCAACTCCTAGTTTTACCAAAGTTGTTGCCAGTGCATCCAAGTCTTCGTTGGCGTCGTCGATGATGCTTTGCGGTACAGGACCACTCGGTACCGGAGTTTCTGTCCAGGTAGTTTTTTCTGATTCTTTTGAGAATACAGGATCATGCACTGGCCAGTTTGCGTTAGTTGCATCTCCTACTACTATACGTTTTAACTTGCTCCACTCGTTGTAACTTGAAATCATACGTGTCCGGTAATTTGTAATGAATATCTATCTTCTAGACCAATGTTAGCTGCCATATGCGGGGCATCATACACCCATTCTGCAACTTGTCCTGCTGCCCAATTAACAAAAGGTTCACCTTCAACTTCAAGGTAGTGACCTGGTTTCCAATCTTCTAGCAATACCAAGGCACGACGAATACTGTATTCTTTGCCTTCAAGGTTAAACAGTTCAATATAACGTTTATATAAATCGCTATGCACTGGCATTACTGTGCCAGTAGGCATACGATAAAAGGCAAGTCCGATATCTTTCCAGCCTTGCTGTTCGTATATCTCAATGAACTTTTTGGACCATTGAGGTAAACGATGTCTCATATCACAAAGGTCGCCACAAATTTTACTTTGATATCCTTGGGCGATCCAGCGGTTTACACTCACTGGATCATTAAACGGCTCTTGAATATAATCAAGACGCTTAAACTCGTCGTCCCAGAATACCGGAAGTTTGTACTTAATTGTGACGTGTGTTGCCATAGTGTACTACTTCAATGCCCGGAGTTGATGCTAGTTTACGCCATGGGTCAACGATCATTGAGCCTTCCGGGATTTCACAATAAGGTTGTGTTTCGGGTTGGTCACCAGTATATTCGTAAGTAATTTTGCGATCATGTGCCCATAAAAAGATAGTAGGTCCATCTACTTTATCAACTACACTAGTTTTATCATCAGCTAACGGATCAAGGTAAACAACTTTCTTGCCTTCTTGTTCGATATAGTGTCCAACTAGTGTAGAGTAAGATCCAATACAGTATTCAACATCTGGCTTGTATGCTTTACCGTGGATAGCAATAGGCATGTTGTTATTCATTACACTCATGTCTACCAAGAACATGGCTAAGTTTTTAGCTTGAATTTCGCGAGCATGCATAACTGTATCAAACAAGTCGTAGCCGAGATTGTATTCTTTTGCTAACCAACGCAATGCAATGTTGTCACGTGGGTGGCAAGCTCCGGCATCGCCCATACCTGCTGTCATGTACTTAGGTCCCATAATACGCATAGTGCTTCGTGCAAGTGCATTAGTAACAACGTCAACGTCAATGTTACCAATACGCAATGCAAAATCCTGAATCATGTTAACAAGACCAACTTTAGCACTAATGAACGTGTTGTAGAAAATCTTAATAGCTTCGCATTCGTCCCATGTACCAACTTCGTAGCGTGGGTCATTTTGCATGATAGTTTTGTACAAGTCAATCAACTCGCCAGCAACACCAGTCAAGCTGCCATCTTCTGTACCAATGATAACCATCTCAGGGTTAGCCATGTCCCACTTAACAGAGCCCATAGCAATCAAGTAAGGATTATAACAGAACTGGTGCTTTGGGTCCAGCAGTGTAATAAACTTACGGCGTGTTGTGCCAGGTAATACTGTTGAGATCAACACAACTTTCTTACTAGTGGTAGCATACTTGTTAACATTCTTGATTGCATCAATAACAGCATCGTGACCAAAATCACGTGGTTCCATGTGGCTAGATGGAACAGATCCGTCATAACCTTCTGCGTGTGGTGTTGGTACAGCGATAAAAATCCAGTCACTTTCGTTAACTAGTTCTTCAATGTCGCATACTTTTACACTGTCGCTAGTGCGTGGGTAAATATCGTAGCCTCGCACTTCGTGCTTCTCGGCCATTACTTCGGCACAATCCAAGCCGAGTTTACCAATTCCAATAAATCCAATTTTTTGCATGAGTGTTCCTTTAGACAGATTATACAATTATTTGCGTGATGTTTGCAACCACGATATCATAATTTATCGCTTTTTTCCACATGGCTCAAAAAAACTCACTGATTGTAAACCGTTAACGTCTGAATATACTAATATGGAATTGCTTACTCAAATGCATACCATATTCCACGACCAAGAGCCGTTAGATTATAGCATGTTGCCCCCAAAACTGTCTTGGTTCTTGCATGAAGACACCCAGTACTATCACGCCCCCGGTAGCACGTTTTCAATGTGGAAAACAATTACTCTTGCACCTTATATGCTGTATGATAAACTTGTGCTAGTTCACTCTGAACGTCGAAGTGAAGTAGTTACAAAATTTGAGCAAAACGGAATATGTCCTGCTTACTGGTGGAGTCATGCATTAATAGCACAAGATTGGTACAGATACGCTAAACACGATACTAAACTTAGTTTTAGTTTAACTTCTGCAACCCAAGATTTTTTAATTTATAATCGTGCATGGGCAGGTACTAGAGAGTATAGATTAAAATTTGCTGAATTAGTTGTTGACGCTGGGATTGTGTCTAAATGCAATATGAAATTTGCCGAAGTGGATGATGGGTATGGGTTTCAAAATAATCATTACACTGCTTACAAATTTAAAAATAAACAATTTGAAATAGCAACAACACTCGAAAATTACTTTGAGCCCAATCTTGTTTCTAGTGATGCAAGTGCAGATTATGATTCTAGTGATTACCAATCTTGTAGTGTCGAAGTAGTACTAGAAACATTGTTCGACGATTCACGGTTGCACTTAACCGAAAAAAGTCTTAGACCAATTGCATGTAATAAACCATTTATTTTAGCAGCCACACACGGAAGCCTGGCATATCTAAGAAGCTATGGATTTCGCACATTTAATGATTTGTGGGACGAAAGCTACGATTTAATAGAAGATCCAGTACAACGTCTCGAAGCAATTGTTAATCTGATGAAGCACATTAGCGAGTTGCCTCCCTCACAGAAACAACAACTATGGGTCGATTGTAATGCTATTTGTGAATACAATCGCCAGAAGTTTTTTAGCAGAGAATTTTTTAATGTTGTAGTTGACGAGTACAAGAATAATATCAAGGCAGCAGTAGCACAAGCAAAAAGCAGTGTTTCAAGGGATTATTTTAACCAGTGGCCTAGTACGCTTACTGAGCAAGAACTTGCTGAAATAAACCAGCACTTTATATCAAATCAACCTACGTAAATATCTATATGAGTTGGTTTAGACACAGACCCCCTAAACATCCACCATTTCCTACTACGCCGCCAGGGCAGACGCCAGGGCGTAATTAAGCAGGAATAGAGGGTGTAACTGCCCAGTATCCGTCCCAGTCATCTCCTGGGGGATTCTGTGCAAAGCGTTCTATCCTCTTAGAAATTTCTTCATAGAACGAGTCAACATCGCCGTTCCATTTTCCTGTTAAACTTTCTATAGCAGCCGTGCAAAATTCCCAGTTACGCTGGCGATATTTTTCAATCAACTGAGCATGCAAATCTTTGTTAAGTTCTAACATGCCATACTCGTCTAAAGGAACGTGTTCTACCAAGCACCAATGCGGCACTAGTTCGCCAGTTGGTGTTTTTACAGTATCTAGTTCTAGCACAGTATACTTTTCTGATATTTCTTTGTCAATGCTTCCAAAAATTATGTGCATGGTTATTTCCTTTTAAATATGTATGATGCAATTTACTTTTGACTTAATTTCAGATCTACACCTTTCTACCTGGGACCAACCGTTTGATTGGACAGGGCAAGCAACGAGCCAACATTGTTTAGTTCTTGGAGACATTACACACGATCGAAAAGAACTTGTTAAATGCTTGACTCATTTAAGTCAATGCTATCAAGCTGTGTTCTTTTTAGATGGCAACGACGAACACCGCGAATATATTGACGATCTTGAGTCTAGTTACAGTCATTTAATTCGCAGTATTAAGTCTATACCCAACCTAGTGTTTCTGCAAGACAATATTGTTGTTGTAGACGGGGTAGCTATTGTAGGTACAAATGGTTGGTTTGGGTTTGACTTTGATGCCGGCATTGATCCCGAACAAGTTGCACAGTGGTATATGGAAAAAGAACACCTGTCTGAAAGCATTATTAAAAGCATTCGCAGGGGTAGTACCACAGATGCTAGTTATATGATTGCTAGCGTTAGAAGTTTGCAAAAGCATCAAGATGTTAAAAAAATTGTAATGGCAACACATACTGTACCATTACCCAAACTTATCACACACGACATTGGGCTCGAAGGATCAATGAAGTTTAATGTAATGGGAAATTCTTTTATGGAGCAATCCCTGGCGGCTGACACCGAAGGGAAAATCCACACATGGTGCTTTGGTCACTATCACGGCAAAGTAGACCAAGTCCACAACAATGTTAGATATGTTAACAACTGCCGCGGGCGTGGTAATACACAATATTCGCAGTACGTTTATCACCCACTGCGAATTACTATTGACTATTAAATACCTTCGGGTTCTAGCTTGATTTGCAAAGGATAGCTTTGTGCTCTTGCACTTAGTGTAACTTCTGTGCCTTTTTGTTCGGCAATTTCATAAGGCAAAACTGCAACCACAGCAGATCCAGTTTCGTGGATATCTACAGTAATCTGTTCGGCTGTTTGAGCTGTGTAGTTAAAATATTCCATTAGGCTTTCAACGACAAACTCCATACTAGTCTGATTGTCATTCAAATAAACTACACGGAACATTGGAGGTTCTTTGATATTTTCCAAAGGTTTGATACGTGTACGAGTTTCTGCTTGGGCCATTATATTTCCTTATAAGAGTGGCAGCACCATGCTGCCACTATATTTACATTATATTAGCTTTGATATGTGATAGCAATAGACTTTGGCTTGGCTTCGTCGGGGACTTGGCGTTCCAAATGTACTGCTAAGATACCGTTGCTAATTGTTGCTGACTTTACTTCTACATGATCCGCTAGGGTAAATGTATGTTTAAAGTCACGGCTTGAGATGCCGCGGTGCAAATACTCGTGATCTGCGGTTTCTTCACGCTTGCGAGCTCCGGTGATAGTGAGCTGGCGTTTATCCAGTGCAATATCAATTTCTCCTTCTGCGAAACCAGCCACAGCAACTTCGATGGTAACAGTGTCGTCACCGGTCTTGATTACATTGTGGGGAGGGTAGTTTGAGTTTGTTTGCATGTTGCTGACTCGCATCAGCTCATCAAACAGGCCGTCGAAGCCAATTCCAAACTTGTGCAGTTGGGGTACGTCGAAAGAACGAAGAGTGAGGGTTTTTTGATTTGTCATGATATTCTCCTATTAAGCAAGTATGACATTGTGTGCGAGCCCGACCATCGGCACCCGCACACATATTTATTATAACTGACTAAGAAATGTTAGTCAATTACATCATGCCCATTCCGCCCATGTTAGGCATTCCTTGCGGTGCAGATGCGTCCTTTTTAGGTGCTTCTGCAATTGAGCAATCGGTTGTCAAGATTAATGACGCAATACTTGCGGCATTAATCAAGGCAGTTTTGGTAACTTTAGTTGGGTCAATGACACCAAGTTCCACCATGTCTCCATAGGTACCATTGGCAGCATTGTAGCCGTAGTTGCCCGAATTAGCAGCAATGTTATTAACAATGATGCTAGGTTCGTCGCCTGCATTATATGCAATGCAACGAGCAGGCTCTTCCAACGCACGTAAAACAATACCAATGCCAGCGTCTTGCTCGGCATTTGCACCTTTAAGTGTTGAAACAGCTTGTTTAGCACGGATCAATGCAACGCCGCCACCTGCTACAATACCCTCTTCAACAGCGGCACGGGTAGCATGTAGAGCGTCATCAATACGATCTTTCTTTTCCTTCATTTCAGTCTCAGTAGCTGCACCAACACGAATAACCGCAACACCGCCTGCTAATTTAGCAACACGTTCTTGCAATTTCTCTTTGTCGTAGTCCGAAGTAGCATCTTCGATTTGCACACGAATTGCTTTGACTCGTGCGTCAATTGCAGCTTTGTCTCCTGCACCATCAATAATAATTGTGTTTTCTTTACCAATCTCAACTCTAGCAGCCATGCCAAGTTGATCAATAGTTGCTTTGTCTAATGAATGTCCAATTTCGTCAGCAATAACAGTACCACCAGTTAAGATAGCAATGTCTTCCAACATGGCTTTGCGGCGATCGCCAAAGCCCGGTGCTTTAACAGCACAAGTCTTCAAGATGCCACGCATTGAGTTAACAACCAAGGTAGCCAATGCTTCGCCTTCAACATCTTCAGAAACGATCAACAATGGCTTGCCAGATTTAGCAACGCCTTCCAACACCGGCAACAAGTCGCGAATGTTAGTGATCTTCTTGTCTACCAACAAGATGAAAGGATTGTCTAATTCAACAACTTGCTTTTCTTGACTAGTAATAAAGAATGGGCTCAAGTAGCCGCGGTCAAATTGCATACCTTCGACAACAACAAGCTCGTCCTCCAAACCTTTGCCATCTTCAACAGTGATAACACCGTCTTTGCCAACCTTCTCCATTGCCTTGGCAATCAAGTTACCGATAGTAGAATCGTTGTTAGCAGATACAGTACCAACTTGAGCAATTTCTTTGCCTGTTGTGCAAGGCTTGCTGATGCGATCAAGTTCAGCCACTGCGGCAGAAACAGCTTGGTCAATACCACGCTTCAAGTCCATGGGGTTCATACCTGCGGCCACGTACTTCATGCCTTCTTTAACAATGCTCTGTGCCAACACAGTAGCAGTAGTTGTGCCGTCGCCAGCTTTGTCAGCAGTCTTAGAAGCAACTTCCTTGACCATCTGAGCACCCATGTTAGCGAGTTTGTCTTCTAATTCAATTTCTTTAGCGACCGTAACACCGTCTTTGGTAACGTGTGGGGCACCGAAGCTACGTTCAATTACAACGTTGCGACCTTTGGGACCCAACGTAACTTTAACTGCGTTAGCAAGAATGTTAACGCCTTCTACTAACTTACTGCGACCGTCGTCGCCAAATACTACAGATTTTGCTGCCATGTTATTCTCCTTGATCAATAATAGCCATCACATCGTCTTCGACTAAAATGTGATATTCAACACTGTTGACTTTAACTGTTTGTCCAGCATTCTTGCCAAACAACACTTTGTCGCCGGCTTTGACTTCCATGGCAATTGTGTGCCCGTCCTTAGTCAAGCGGCCACTGCCAACTGCCAATACTTCGCCTTGGTTTGGCTTTTCTGTGGCAGCGTCGGGAATAAAAATTCCTCCCTTGCTCACAGTTTCGGGTTCTGTTAATCGCACAATGAGGCGATCTCTTACGGGTTTTAAGTTCATAGTTTTCTCCAAGAAATAGGGTATCGACGTAAATTAATACGTTAATTTGCTATTATACAGGATAAGTGTCTGCTGGGCAATGGTGCCAGCAAGATATTTTGACATTGTCTTCTCCTAAAAAGCAAGTGACTTATGTGTAGCCCTTTCGGCACTACAAGATTATTTATTAAAGTGAATGATCGAACGAAGTTTTATTGTTTGGATCGGATACGATACGCCATCTGCTCAACGCATAGAATTTTTTGTCTGGATTCCAGGTCATAGCAAACAACGAGTAATGTGCATCTTCATCAAATGTTATTCGCCTACTATACTTGTGCAATTTAGTATTGTAGGGGATATTGTACCGATCGCTCCATTCGTGTAGGGCACGGGTGATTATGTGGTTTGCTTGAGCAGTTGCTGAGTAATTCGAGGTTGATTGCCCTGGCAAACTGAATTCAATATACATTAGTACAATTTTTTGGGCAGGGCCTGTTCAGCTAATTTTTTCTTCCAGCGATTCTTTGCGGCACTGGCTTTGAGCTTGCGGGCAGTTGTGGGTTTTGTGTAGAATTCGCGATCACGAAGTTCATTCAGCAGACCGTCAGTCTGTATTTTTTTCTTGAATTTACGTAGGGCTTTTTCTACGTTACCATCAGGTACCAGTACCGACCTTCCTGTTAATTTCTGCATTGTAATCCTTTAATTCTATCGGAGTATTTACCAACGCTTCGGTAATTTTTAAGCTGCCTACACCGTTGGTGCGATAGTTAGCAATATTAAACATATGGGGGAGTAATACCCGCTCAAGCTCTGAGTGTAGGCCACGGGCACCTGTTTTGTTTTTAATAGTGTTTTTAGCCAGTAAGGTTAGTGCTGTAGGCTCAAACTCTAGTTCTACTTGATCTTGCTTAAACAACCATTGATATTGATCAATGTAGCTGTGCTTGATTCCTGTGAGGATTTTAACTAAATCTTCTAGAGACAATTCTTGTAACGCTACCCAGCTAGGGAAACGGCCTACGAACTCAGGAATCATACCAAACTTAACTAGGTCGTCTGGTGTAACCAAATCCAAATCACCTTTTTTGCTGTCAGCAACTTCTGCCTGGAAACCAATGCTTGTGCCACGCACACGACTTTTAACAACATTGTCTAGCCCGACAAATGCACCACCGGCAATAAACAAGATATCCTTTGTGTCAATTTCTACAGTCTCCCCCGATGGATGCTTGCGTCCGCCTTGGGGAGTAATACGGCACTTGGTACCTTCTACCAGTTTAAGAAGAGCTTGTTGTACCCCTTCGCCGGATACATCTCGAGTAATGCTTTGACTTTCTGAACGACGGCTAATTTTATCAATTTCATCTACAAACACAATACCGCGTTGTGTCTTAGCAACATCACCGCCAGATGCCGCATACAATCTCGAAATTAAACTTTCAACATCATCTCCAACATATCCTGCTTCTGTTAAACTTGTTGCATCTGCAATAACAAATGGCACGTCAAGATAACGTGCCACTGTACGGGCTAGCAATGTTTTGCCCGATCCTGTTGGGCCAAGCATAAGGATATTGGCTTTTTCAATCTCAGTATCGCCGCCGATGTTGCTAATTCGTTTGTAGTGGTTAGCAATAGCTACACTCAACACCATCTTGGCTTTGTCCTGTCCAATAACATACTCGTTTAGATGGCGGTAAATTTCTCTAGGATCAAGACTCGGGGTTTTCACTGCCTTGGCAGGATCATGCTCGTCAGTTAATAGTGTTTGACACAATTCCACACATTCGTTACAAATTGCAACTTCTGTGCCTACGATGAGTTTAGTCACTTGGTCTTTGTGTTTGCCACAAAAGCTACAAGTGTCTTGATTTTCAGTTATTTTCATGTGTTAGAGTTTGTTTGGGTTAAACGTAAAGCCACTTGTTCGCGTTCATTTTCGCTCAACAAGTCAGGGTCGTATTCACCGGTTTCAATTTTTTTAATAAGATGATCTACGTATGCTATATCGTAAGTATAATCATCTGCTAGGTTTTTGTCAACCTCTATCCAATTGTCACCGTTAAACTTATATAGCACACTTGGAATGCGGTCTGTTTTTAAGAACTTGTCACCACGACTTGGATGCTCTGGAAACACACTACCAAAAGTATTATGTGCGTTACGCATCAATGTAATCCATGGCAACTCTTCGATTTCGCCACGTGCTAGCATTAACCGTTGTTCTTTTAGAGTTTTGTCAGGGTTAAGAGTTTTCCATTTAACTTTGGCAGCTCTAAGTTCTGGTGCATTTTCGTCGACTTCATCTTCTTCGTGCGAAACTTCGGCTTCTTGCCACACAGGAGTTTCTTCTGGTTCTTTGAACTCTTCGTTAATAAGAGTTGTGCCCCAGTCTGGTGGATTTACATACTCAGTTGATTGCACTTCTGGCTTGTATACCATTGGTTTTGTATTTTCAAAGTGTTTGAATGGCTTGAGCAAATACGGGTGTTTGTCTAAAAAACTCAATTCTGGTTCTTCAACTACAGTAGGTACAGGCAACTCGCTGCCTTCATCTAATGCTTGTGCAACCTCACGTTTCAAGTCAAGTGCATCTAAGAACTTTTTCTCTTCTGTTTCTTCTCGTGCCCATCGTAGACTTTGTTGTGCGGCTAAAATTAGCACAAGAGCTAGTGGGTCAAACACCGCAACAATTAGAATGATAACAAGACGTACTGCTTTTTCAAGAATGTTTGCATCAGGGTTATCGCCGTAGACCAACGCGGCAATGTATTTGATTGGTCCGACCTCAGCCTCCACCTTTCTAAATTCAGCAGCGAGGGGAGCCTTTTCCTCGGATAGTGCGGAAATTCTCTTTTGCTCCACTTCAATTTCTGCCAATAATCGGGCTCGTTCTTTTTGCTGACCTCTTCGAATACTAACTGCTTTGTCAGCACCTTTTTCATCATCGCTTCGAGCCATAACCTGGTCAACGGCCTCATCCATCTGCTTGAGAGATTTTCTGTTTGCCTCGATATTACCTTTGGCGGTGCTAATTTTTTCATCATATATTGCTACCTTTGCAACTGCATCGCCCGATACTAAACTTTGGTCGCTATGTGCTTTTGACAAGTATCCAAAGATACCCATCGAAGTAAGCACCATTAGGAACGCAACCGCTGGCACAAGATATAACTTGTAAGTCCAGCTAGCACGTTCCCAATTGAGTTTGAGCCAAACTGCGGCAGTTACCTTACCTGTACCAAGGCATGCACCCATGATAACAATGGGCCAAAAGGCAGCACTAAAAATGGCAGTAAGTCCTACAATACTGTAGAACTCAGCCACTGCACTAATAGTCAGTGCAACTAATAAAGTAAAATAACCAAATATCATAGAATTTTATTTATTGGGCCGTCTAGCACTCTCACTGCTAGTTTAACGGCCACCCAAGTACCAAACTTTTCATCTGGTACATCAAACCAAACACGTACATGTTTACGAGCCCAATTGTTGCTCAAACGGCGTTTAACGTGCGGTTGTGCCCGCCAGTCTTTACCGTACAAAAGACGTGCTTCCTTCATAATCGAATACCAAGTATCAGTATCAATTATTTCAAAGTGAATACGGTGCATGACCGTATGCGTTACTTTAAGCGAGTCAAGTGACTCAGGAATGCTCAACGCAGAGTCCCAAATTTTAACAGTCATTACTAACCTTTCTAGATTTATCCTCTCGGCATACCCCGCCTCTCGGCGGTTTTGATTACTCGAGGTCCTTGTCGCAACCTACAGGATTTACGTTTATTGTGCCACGGCGGGCGTTGGGCCTAGGTTATCGATTCACCCCAACACCCCACTAAACAACCCAATCTCTACGATCATGCCATAGTATTATATGGTATTGCATCCACCTTGTCAACGGTCAAAATGTCCATTGTGTGTTAGCATAAGCGATGTATACTTCGTTCTTTAAGCCAGACGCACTAGCAAGAACAAAGTTCCACTTACCGTTGACTTTAACTGGTAACATAATACCCGTAGTTCCTGGGTCAAGACTGCATAACGCAGACTGCGACATAGCCAAGCTATTAAGATCTTGTTTACGATTTTGTTTGAATTTGCCTGTGCCGTCATTTAACCAAACCTGGTTACCACTTTCTGTGGTGTTGGTATTCATTAACCAAATGTCAGGAGATCCATCCCCGTTAAAATCTACAATCTTTGGAGTGTAACTGGCTAGCACACCTTGATTGTATCCTGCCATAGACGTATCGGTTGCATCGCTAAACACATAATTGCCAAGATTGTAATATACCTGTACCATGCTTTGGGCCCCAGACACTCGAGTAACTGCGTTATCAAACAAGTAACTAAACACAATCACATCTTGGCGGCCGTCACCATTCACATCTGCTATCTTGCAAGTAACATCGTGGCTTCTGTTAATAGCCGGGTCAGGGTTATTTTTGTCAAAAAATGGCACTGGCAATGCCCCCTGATAGATCGGCTCCATATTAGCATTCAGCTTATAGATAAATTGGCTTGCATGAAACCCAATTTGGTCGGTAAGAACTACTTGCGGGGCACCTGATCCGTCTAAGTCTCCGGCACATACTCCGGCACCAGCAAACGGATAGTTAATAGTACGGAAGGTATCTTTAGGCCGAAATGTGAATCCGCCTGAACGATCATTGATCCACATATCTCCGTTGTTATTAATTACGTCTATCCAGCCATCGCTATTGGCGTCAAGCAATGCAGATCCATGACTCCAGGCTAACCCGGCCACATCCACACGTTGATGGCTTTGCCCAAGACGACTCATAAAAACAACCGATGGGTTATCAGCAAGACTGCCTGTACCGTCTGTCATTCCTGGAAAGAAAATGTCATCAATGCCATCATGATTAAAGTCGGCTACTTGTGGATAGTTAACTGCCCAAAAGAATTCACTTCCTAAGATGTCAACTGTAGCATCTTTAGTAGTTCCGTCATTGTTAAGTTTATAGATTTTAACTGCGGGA
The DNA here is from genome assembly GCA_032273045.1 of Chloridella minuta. Classification (NCBI taxonomy): domain Eukaryota; class Xanthophyceae; order Mischococcales; family Pleurochloridaceae; genus Chloridella; species Chloridella minuta. The sequence continues at coordinate 3,369 of JAUKPQ010053994.1, read as the reverse complement.
GAAACAGCCCCTGAAGGGTAATGTCCACTAACAACAACATATTGACCACTGTTGCCTCCAAAGTCGCCAGATACTATACTAGGAACAAGAATATGACTAGTAGATATAGTTCCTATTGCTTTTAATATTGATACTGCTGGTGTAGTACCTGGACTAGATCCACCACCTCCACCACATCCTGTTAGAGCCGTCGCAAGTGCGAGGATTACAAGTTTCCACATAAAGCTACTCCTGTTTTGTTAGCTTACACACCAGTTGAAATTGTTCATACGCTTCTCTTACACCCGGGTGGGTCATAAGTTTATCTACTTCTTCTTGCAGAGCTTTCAATCCAGCTTCTGCGATATCACGAGCACTGTTAATTTGTAGCGTGGCCAAATCGCTACCGAACTCTTTAGCTAACTTTTCCCAGGCTTTTTTCTGTCCTGGAGTAATAGGATTTTGTTGTGGCCGCAGTTCGCTGGCTTTGCGAATGGCGTTACTCATTGCATCTTCGGCAACACGCCCGGCAGCAATCAAGGCTGCATAGTTAGGATCAATATTGTAACGACGACTCTGTCCTCCTGGGTAGCACATTACAATGTGCGTACCCTTGGAAAAACTGTCCAGGTAATCACTGTCGTACTCAGACACAGGAACATAACGCCGGCCACGTTTTTCGTAATAGATCTTTTTCATTCAAATTGTTTGATAACTGTGTTCAAGGCTTCAATCACCCGAGTGTTAATTGCAACATCTTCGGGATGCATCCAATAGCCGTTAGGATTGGTATCTGTCTTAGGATTCTTTTTCCAATCAGATAGCTCTTTCTTTAGGTAGCTACGATACTCTTTTAGATTGAGTATAGTGATACGATCAGCGGCATCGCTGTCAAGGGTAATAGGTCCAACACGTTTGCTCATAGTTTACTGCCTGCTTCAAAGTCACGGAATCGTTTAAATCGAGGGAACCTTAGTGAGTATGTTCCGTCTTGGTTTTGTGTGACTGCGTCAGCTTCGACTTCAACCAAGTGACCAAGCAAGTCATCCCTATTGGCCCAATACTCATCACGAAGAGCATCACTAAACCCACTACCAACATTAACGCAAATTCTACGGTCATTGTCATCTCCTTCACAAATTATAGCACCCAACCGCCCTTTGTTGCGGCCAGTTCCTGCTTCAAATCCCACAATACTCAAATCAACTGTGATTGTGGGTTTCCATTTCATCCAAAAGTCCGAGCGTTTACACTCATATGGTGCATCCAAACTCTTGATCATAATACCTTCGAATCCTTCTGCTACTGCGGCCTGGGCATAACGATCCATAATGTCATGGCCTTCGGCTGTGTCTAAGTCCACTTCCAGGCCGTTCATAACACGCAAACAATCAGTCTCTAAAAGCCGATCTTTGGCACTTTCCAACCACTCGATGCGTTTGTATTGTTGCAAGTTGCAGTGACCTTCTTTGAGTGCATCTAGTGGAATGATGTCAAAGATATGGTAAACCATACCAGAAGTTTCAACGTCTGATTTGCGTTGAGCCTGTGTCATGAGCTTTTGAAAACTCTCACCTACAATCTCACCATCTAATACAAAGTGGCCACCTGTGCCACGGCCGTATTGAAATGCTCGACGCTGCTCAAGGATAGCTTCTGCAATGTGCGGAAAGTTCGCAAACTCTTTGCCATTTCGGCTGTACAATGTGCAGGCATTGCCTGACACCACTGCCAACACCCGCACACCGTCCAGCTTGCATTCAAGACGCTTAACACCTATCATTTTAGCAGGACGGTCAGTTGAGTCTGTAGCAAGTTGGCAAGTAAACACAGGAATCTTGTATTCTGTCTTGCCCAGCACTTTGTTCAGAGTCTTTTCAGAGATGCCACAACGCAGATCTTTGATCAACACACGTCGAGCTAAGTTGTTCCACTCTTCGGAGTCAAATTTTTGACTGCAACGTTCGATTGCATCACGAGCACTGTGTCCTGATATACTACGAGTGCGAAGTGCTTCTAACAGACCCCAAAATGCAGGCCAGTCGTTGGGCTTGCCCGCAAGGCCGACTGTCTCAGGAACCTGCTTGACATTAAATGTGTAGAAAGGATTGTAGGCCTGATAACAATTAAAAAGGAAGGCTTGGGCATCGGAACTGCCCAACTTGGCGGCCATTAATGCTTTTTCAATCGTTTTTTCTTTGTGTATGCGGCTGTCAGAACTTTCTAGGTCGCGGATCCAACCAGCAGCCATAGTTCCTAGGAACCTTTCGTCGTTGATGTATGTGATTTCATCCATATATTTACAGTCTTACCAGCTGGAGTTATAAAACACTTTTAAGCCAAAAAACAACTCAGCACGAGCGTTCTTAACAAACTCCAAGTCACTTTCGTAGTAGTGTTCATCTGCATCATTACCAAAGAAAAATCCTTGTGTGCTAGGCAATTGTTTGTGTGTTACTGCACGTTCGAGTTCGTCTAAGTCTTCGTGTGTAAGTTCTAGCTCGATGCCGTTAAACGAATCATACACCAAACCTTTTGATTCAGCAAGTTTTTCGAACCAACCATGCAGGTTAGGATGCTTTCGCCAGTAAGCAATTTCTCGTGGCTTGCTTACGTTGGGATTAACATACTCGCCGAGCTTCTCGTCAAACGATCCAGTTTCATAGAACTCGTTTTGTTGACTTGCTTTTTGTGCCACATAGGCATACATGTCGAGACCCATTATTTTGCTCCTTGTTGGTGACGGTATTCGCGTTTAAGCCAGTATTTGTATTCGTTGAAGTATTGCTTGAGAGCATACTTTGGTGGGGGCAAACCTAGTGTCATAATTTCGTCTAGATGCTCATACCACTTTTGTTGTAACCAAACACGGAATTTCATTGTGATTCCTCTTCTGCCATAGTGAGTATCGCGTCTGCAAACTTCATGCAGAAGATGTTGAACCAAAGTTCATCTAGCACTTTTACAGGAGCACCTGCTTCTAGTGCAACTTCACGCAGGAGTTCGTTCATGCTACCTCCATGCCAAACAATGCCTTGGTCTTGTGATTCTTGTTACGAACTTCCACGGGACGTTTGAACTTTTTGCTCAGGCCTTCTGCGTACATCTTGGCCCAGAACAAAGGCAGCTTCACACGCTCATAGTCTTTGTATAGGGCCGGAGTCCAAGAACTACATCCATTGAATCCGGGTGACAAAGTAGGTAATCCTGTACCTACCCAAACTTCATAAAGTGGTGTCATACTGCCTCCAACATGTTGGCAAGAGAGATATCTGGCTTGATGTGACCCTCTACACTCGAGGTCATTTGCAGGACATCTCCATGTCTGGCTACTGAAAATAAATTAGGCACTGTCACGCTACCAGGTAGCGAGATTCGACTTAAATCATT
>JAUKPQ010053883.1:0-27181 GCA_032273045.1 Chloridella minuta | reverse complement strand
CGTGGTCACCCAAAAGGTCCTCCAATAATTCAACAATCGCATCATTTTCTTCCATCTTTAGTAATATAGGTAAATTAATTCGGTTAATCAACTTCACAAGTTTTTCATTCCCACTATATTTATACAATAGAATAAAAATATATGGATACAAACATTACAATCACTTCTATTACAGGAATATCACCTTATGATGTTTACGTGTGTGATACATCGTACACAACTTGTATATATGTGTCAACAATTAATAGTGGTGATTTACCATATTCTTTTATGATTCCATCAATTTTTTCCTCATTTACAAATTTTGTGGTTAAAGTGATTGATGATAATGATTGTGTGATAACAGAAAATATTAGTATATAATGGCAATTTCAGTAGGATTTTTTATATCAGGTACGACATCAACAGGTTTATGTTCAGGTCCTTTTACCATTGAGTTGTTTACTACAACACCACCTCTTGTAATTGGTTCCGATCTTTTTTTAAATGCGGGCGGTACCATATATCCTCCTGATCCAGCATTTTATTCTGATGGAATAAATGTATATAGTTACAAAGGTCGTCAAATAGATGGTATTTTTCCTTGTCCAACCCCAACACCAACCCCAACACCAGGTTTATCCTCTACACCAACTCCAACACCAAATTTAACCGCCACACCAACACCAACACCACCTGTACCATATTGTTTAAATACTTGTGACATTATTTTTAATCTTAGTGGTTTTATATATGGGTATGTGTTTTCAACAAATGCATCAACAAACATTACATCTTTTTTTGGGCCAACTTTATCCTCAAATGACATTGCTCATACAACCACAAAATTATGGTTATATGACCCTAGTAAAATTAGAGAGTGGGACATAACATTATGTCCATTTTCCGCAACGTTTAATAGAGATATTACTCTACCTTCAAACCTTGGTGCGGGTTTAGGTGTAATTGATGATACAACATTAGTAAGTACAGTTGGCGGTAATGTAGTTGAAATAGATATAACATCTTCTCCTGCGGTATTTACCACTAAATTTCCAACTCCTCTGGGAAGATCAATCGCTGGTGATATGGTCTATACTTACTCTGCACCAAATAAATTAATTTGTTCATATACCGCAGGTGCAAATAAATATATAACCCAACATGACTACACAACAGGAAATATTGAGGCAGACGTATTAGTTAGTCCAACAATACCAAACCCTTGGGGTATGTTTATGTCATCAGGTAATTTATATGTTTGTGATACCTCAGGTCAAATCTATAATTTTTTATTATCATCACCTTACACTCTTACATTTATACAAACCGCACCAAATCAAATTTATGGGGCATCACAACCTCCAGAATGTGCGGATATTGTAATTGAACCAGGAACACCAACTCCTACACCAACCCCTACACCAACCTCTACACCACCACCAATTATATGCCCATTTGAAACCTATTGTATTTCTACAGGTAATGTTTTATATGATGACACATATATAAGTGGTGGTACATGGAATGAACAACTTTTTTGGTTTGGTGAAACAAATGGTTTGTTCATTTATTATTCATTAAGTGATGATCGTTGGTGTTTATCAGATTCATTAGACGGTGATTGTTTTTTATTTGGACCATCTCCTTGTAATACAGATTGTCCTGATTTATGTGACAATTTTTTTACAGGTGGATCTTGTCCTATTCCAACACCAACACCAACCCAATACTGTCAACCAATATCATTTGAAGCAGCGTTTGATTGTGAATTACCTTTAACTCCGACGGCAACGGTAACGGGTACTCCAACACCAACTCCAACACCAACACCTACCGCAACTGAGATTTGTGGTGGTAAAGGAATATCGGTAACGGTAAATGTATTAACACCTACCCCTACCGCAACAAGTGGTAAAATGGTTCCAACACCAACCGCATCTCCACAATATAATTGTAATTTTGATGGGTCAGTCGTATTTAACACATTTGACGATTACATTAGATGTAATGGTAGTAAATGTTTTAAAGATTGTGTTTCAGGTTTCTTATATTATACGACTGATGTTGTTTTAGATCCTTTTGGTGAAACACCAGCTGAAGAATATGTGTACCAATCATTTGTGAATGGTATTTCAACTTGCATAACATATGAAGGATTTGTAAGTGATATTTCAGGAGTTAGTACTATCGTATTAACAGGAATACTTGGACCTAAATCAGATGGTGCTTGTTCACAATGTGTTATAATAAATACCCCAACTCCAACACCAACATTAACAAGTACTCCAACACCAACGGCTTCATCCCCACTACCTATTTGTTATCAATATTTAGTTGTAAATAATTACCTTAAACCAAGTCCTTTTACTTACACATTGTGTTCAACAGGATCACCAATAACACAAGACGTTAATGGTTATGGGTCAACAACTATATGTTCATCAACAACCCCAACAACAACATCAAATTTCATTACAATAACCAATACCGGTATTTGTAATTAAATTATAAGTCAAAAAAAATATCGTCTTTTTAGACGATATCTGATTTTATCGGTTAAAAAGACGATATTTGGATTTATCTATGTTTTTTTACCACTTAAATCCAAATTTCCTTACTTCTCATGTAACCTAATACACAAGTATATGCATCTGTTTGGTCAAAGTTCTCTTTCTTCAAAGTATTGTTTCTAGTGTATTGCCATTGGATCTGAGGTTCTTTTTTTGCAACCAACTCCCATATGATCATTTTCTTATCAATGTCCTTAGGAAGTCCTCCAAATAGGACGTGTTTCTTTTTATCGTTTTCTTGAACTAATTCAGGAAACGCAAATTTTCTTGAGTTATAGGTTGAGATGAATTCGGGAACAATTCCTAATATATCGTATATTGTTTTACAAATTAAAGTATTAAATCTTAATAAGGTTTGAATTGTATAAACATTATTAGAGTTTAATAATGGTTCCTCAATAATAACACTCACAATACCTAATTTTTTATAATCTTCCAATTTAGTTTTGAATACTTCAGATTTCAATATTAATTCTAACATCTTATTTTCTTCAGTATCTTTATTTTTAGGTCTTGGTGATACGTGAGTTAATTCTAATAACTCTTTAGTCTTAATATCAAAAAGTGCCCATCCTATTGTTTTAGTTGAAATGTCTAACCCTAATACTTTAGGTGAATTTTTAATTGGTGTCCTCATAAAGATTGTTTTATTATAATATAATAGTAAGAAGATAAAACTAAAGTTTTTTACAAATCTAACTTGACTACGAATTGTTGAATCCCCTGTCTTAATATTGGAGATTGCATTTTAGATATAACCATAACATCTTTATTACTATCAAGTAAGGCGATTTCGGTTATATAAGAATTTGTTCCTGATTTCCATGTTGGGTTAGTCGTGGTTTGAAATTCCGCAAAACTTAAATTCACCTTATACCTCATCTCATAGATTGTTGCTTGAATGTCACTTTCAAAAGATCCGTAGAAAAAGTATTCATCTCCAAAATTAAGATTAGACGTTGTAGTACCAAGTGGTGTTAATGGAATATAGTTATTAAGATTATAGTACGGTGCGTTATTATAAAGATCAGGGGTAATAACAAATGTTGTTCCTGTTAAACCTGCCTCAGTAATGTAACCATTTGATGTTGTTCCAGATAATGAATTAGTATAATCAATAATTTTCCATTTAGATGGATCAGGTCTTTGTCCCGTTACCACTTTTTGAGCTATTACTTGGAAATCACTTGCGAAGAACCCATTAGGTGTTTCACAGAATGTAGGACATAATGTAGTTGTAGTTGTTAATGGTGGATAATTTGTTGTAGTCGTTGTTAATGGTGAATAAGTTGTTGTAGTCGTCACAGGTAGATATCCAGGTTGAGTTAAACATTTGAACTCAGATCCAAATCTTACCGCCACATTTTTAGATGTGTCAGGATTACAATCATTATTGTTACCCACAATTTTTGAATAATAATTACAATGTAATGAATTAGTGAAATTATAAGGGTTACTTAACCTATATGTTACATACATAGTTTCACCATTACCCGTTAAAATACCATCCGTTGTTGCGGTAGTTAAACCACAAGTGTTTGGGGTAATTAATGAGACTTGAGGTGCAGTTAAAGTCCAATTTCTATTTGATTTATAAGATAATGCCGCAATTATTTCCTCATCATCAATAATAATTAATTTACTATCAGGGAATACTTTACCAACTCTACTTGGTAATCCATTTGCATTTGCATTGGTGTCCCACAAATGATAATAACGAATACCAGGTTGGTTCATATCACCATTTTTAGTTGACTTAATATATTGAACTTGGAATAAGTCTTTTCCATCAAATCCCGGAGGATCAACCCAAAATGTTTGTCCATAACAACATTCAGGATTTTTATGCCACATTAATGTTGGCATATGTAATTTAAAGTTTCTTGCTTGACCTGTAGTGTTTTCAGGATTTGAATTATTGTACGGTTCCAACGCAAATTTCTCACCATAGAAGAAATCTATAGTCTGATTGGTATAATGTATAATCGCTATCGCTTTTTGTTCTTCAGGTTTAACCTGAACAATTTCATCAAATGAGTTGTAGTAATATGTGTAACTTGTATCTGTCTGACCTGATGTTGAATTGTACCCAAAATATTCTTTACTGCCAATATAATCAATAGAACCAAAATAAGTATAATCTTCATACTCAGTAGATCTTAACCCCGCAGGACTTTCAGTCCACGGAATATTCATATTCCATACTTTAACATCAAACTGATCAATATCACAAATTGACTCAAAATTGATAACATCATCCGCCCAATGTGGACGAGGTGTGATACTATCATAAATTGTTGTCATGTTTGGTGGGTATACTAAAACTCTACCAAAACAATATGTACTTAATCCAACATAATTAGGTGTTGGCCTATCTAATGTTACATTATCCTCACATACATCAATAATTCTATAAGTTAATATAGGGAAACATGAATGAACAGGTTTAACACATAATGGATCAGGAGGTATAGGACAAACAGGTTTATTTGACGGAGTTAAACAAGGTGTTGCTGACGGTGTAGGTGTTGGAGTTGGTGACGCACACGGATCAGAATTAGTATTTGACGCAGTTGGCGTATTAGTAAGTGTAGGTGTTGTCCCTATTGTTGCAGTTGGTGTCGGTGTGGGTAAATTAATACAAGAACAATCGTATTTTGCTAAACCATCATAATAAATTGTAATAAAATCTCCAACACCAGGTTTTTTAGTATTAGTAGGATCACATATATCTTGAATAATTTTTATTTGATTTGATCCATTTAAAGTTGACATATCTACTATGTAGTTGGATGTTACAACATATTTGGAACTAGTAAATGCACTCCAATTTATTGTACTTGCACTTGTATTACCCGTAAAAAACCCTCTTAATGGAGCTCTATTATAAACAGGTTCAATAACAGAATCCATAAATGGTATTCCATAAGTATTACTATTATTAACATCCACAAAATATGGATACTTAATGTTTTGTTTGTTTGATTCAGGAGAACCCGCACTATTTTGACTATTAAAACTTGGTTCTAACACAACACTATTAAATTGGTTGTACGTGTTTGGTAATTCATTATATGACACTTCACTATCCCCAATTTGGAAATATGAGATGTTAAAATTACCTTGTGATAACTTTAACCTTCCTGTATCAGTGATTCTAGTGTTAACTAACCCTGATGTATTTTTTAAAATATAGCTCATTTAATCAATAAATAGTTTATTTATAATTTTTTATCCTTTTAAGCCCTAGTTTCATTAAATTGTTGTTTAGCAGGGTTTTTTATTGTTAGATTACAACATTCACAATTATTTAAGATTGCTTTTGAAATAGTCACATCACTAAATCCATTAACATAATAACAATTAACTAAAGGAGTAATCGGATTTATTGTGTTTGTAAACGTACCACTAACTGTCGTTGTAGAATTAAAAGTTAATGAATTCCAAGTAGTAACATTAGTTTTTGTATAGATTGACCCTGAATCACAAGGATTAAACGCAACACTATTACTTGCCATTGGTGATGGTGTTGCAATTGGTGATCCATTAACGATTAGAGTAACAAGATTATTGTAAACCGCCACGGTTGGTGAAGGTGCGACTTTAAATATACTATTATGTTTTAAATCAAAAGTGATAGACGCACCAACAGGTAATGTAGGTGTAACAGTCACATTAAATGAGTTAGGACCTGTTGTGACCAAAGCAATTTCATATGTTTGATTAGGTGGTGGTGCTAATAATGTAACACTTTGTGTTGTTGTTACGTTATTAGAATCTTTAACCTTAACGGAATAAACTCCACCCGATAAATTGGTAAATACAGGACTTGATTGATATGTTGTACCACCATTAATTGAGTATTGGTATGCCGGTGATCCACCATTTGCGGTTATGATAATACTACCATTATTACCACAAGTTGGTGATTGTCTGTTTATAGATAAATTGATCATGACATTATCAACACAATCCCCTTCAGATACTGTAATTGTATAAGTCCCCGAATAACTTCCACCTAAGAATTGCCATCCCGTTAGTGGAGGTACTGATGTATTTGAATTGTATATTATACCGTCACTCCATCCATCAACTAACCATTGACTTGTAGTACCTGTACCCCAATATATATTATATAAGTCGTCATCAGATATCCAAGTAGGTTTCCCATTTAAATACCCATTAAATAAAAACTGATGTGTTTCTGAATTTGCACCAACAGTATCTGTAAAGTACATACATAAATCACCATAAGGAGGTAATGTAGTTGTTGAGGTAGAGGTTGTCGATGTAGTTGTTGCTGCAGTTAAACTACAAATTGTATTTGCGGTAAAATCACCATAAAAGTCTACAATAGTTGCATGGTAATCACCAACACCAAGATTATCTTTTGTTGGTCCTGACCCTCCTTCTTCCCAAGTAATATTATATGGTGGAGTTCCACCACTAACCATTAAACTAATTGCCCCATCATAAGATTGTGGAGAACTTGGATTAGTTGTATTACAAATAGCAGTCATTGGAAATAACGTTACTATCGCACATTCATTTACAGGTTTTACTATTATCGGTTGAGTTCCCATTACTAATAAATAATCAGTTATTTATTTTTTTCCAAAAATGACTTCATTACTTCAATATATTTAATTGTAGAACTATTTTTGTCCACATAATTAAAGAAATTAATGTCCTTTCTTAAATCCTCAATCGGATTCCTGTTTATGAAATCTCCCTTATAAAATTTCGTGGCCTTTAAATGGTCGGTAACACCTGCCATATGTAATATTGGTTTTTTATTATAAATATCAATATCATCAGTTGCCCAAGAAAAATCTAACTCATTTGTGATTTTTGTTTCATATCCCGAATTCCACATATTCCATAATAACGACCACATTTCTGCGGTCCAAAATTGTATTTGACCTGGATTAATTGGGAACCTTCTTTGGTAATCTAACATTTGATTATATAGTGGTGTACAATCATCATAAATCTTACCCCATAATAATGGATCCGTATTTTTGATGAGGTATTGACCACCACCTGAATTTTCTTGATTTTGTTTTATAAGATCAACATCAATACCAATAATGTCGGCCATTTCTTGAAGTAGTTGTTCTTTATTTGATGTTGGGTGTTGTTTCTCATATCTATTACAACAATCTTTAATGTAGTTGTAACCAATATACCCTATGGTATCAGATAAATAAGATATGTTATCATTAAGTAACTTATTAAAATCAGGTAACCTATTGAAGATAATGTCAGAATCGTGTAGGAAAAATAACTTACCATTTTCGGGATATTCTTTTAACCATTCGTATATTAAGTATGGTTTTATACTTGGTATGTATGATTTGTTTTCACGGTCATCATCATAAAAATGTACGTTGAACCCGTAATTACATAATTCTAAAGCACCTTGTGATGGTTGTTGTTTTTTTTGTAAACCAAAAATGACATGAATCTGACAAGGTTTAATTCCTTTCTCAATAAAATTATGCGTATATAACTTTACTTGCCAATGAAAATAGGGTACGTCAGGTTGTGCAGTTACAAATAGAATATCTTCCATATATTAAAAGATATTAGATAATCGTTAAAAGTGTATTTTACTTCAAGTTTTTACGGTGGACAAGTACCCCAAACAGGTTTTGGTAACACCCAAGATGTTGGCCCTGAGTTAAAATCTGGTGGTAATGATGGTATTAATGTGACACACCAAGAAGATAAATCTTGATTAAATGATGTTGCGGATGAAAACATACTAGCCATATTAGTCACATTACTTACGTCCCAAGAACTAATATCTTGATTGAATGGGGTGTTGACGAACATACCATTCATACTATTTACATTACTTACATTCCAACTTCCAATAGGTTGATTGAATGGGGTGTTGCCGAACATAGAGTACATAAGAGTCACATTACTTACGTCCCAAGAACTAATATCTTGATTGAATAGAGTGTTGATGAACATATAAGACATATCAGTTACACCACTTACATTCCAACTTCCAATAGGTTGATTGAAAGAGGTTGCGTCATAGAACATACCACCCATATTAGTCACACTACTTACATCCCAAGAACTTATATCTTGATTGAATGGAGTGATGGCGAACATACTATTCATATTAGTCACACTACTTACGTCCCAAGAACTTATATCTTGATTGAATAGTGATTCTCCAAACATAGTACTCATACTATTTACATTACTTACATCCCAAGAACTAATATCTTGATTGAATGGTGTATTGTCAAACATAAAATCCATAATCACTGTGTTTGACACATCCCATGAATTAATATTATTAATACTCGTTAATAATAAACAATATGTAAACATACCTTCAAAAAGTGTTGTTGATGTAAGATTTGGTATGTCGGTAACTGTAGATAAAGTAAGGTTAGAACAATTACCAAATTGATAACCGGTATTACCAATTATTACATTCCCCCATTGCTCAATCCTCAATATGTTTAATATATTAGTGGTGTCGTGATAAAAACTAAAGTTATCTGTTATACCAATTATAGTTACGGTATAATCACCTGCGGTAGTGTAAGTATGAGACCTATTCCCATATGAATTAACAGACGTATTACCATCACCCCAATCAATTATCCCACTATATGCACCAGAAGGATCGTAAGGTAAATTAATAGTTTCTGAAGAACTAGTTGTTCTCCATACAGATATAAAAGAATCACCTATAGGTGGAGAAGTAGGTGTTGGTGTCAATGTATTAGTTGGGGTTAATGTTGGTGTGTTTGTTGGAGTTTCAGTTGGTGTCGGTGTTGAAGTTAAAGTTTGGGTTAACGTTGGTGTTGGCGTTAAAGTAGGGGTTAAGGTTAAAGTAGGTGTCGGAGTAGGTGTTGTTATACATTGTTGACAAGAAATATTATACTCCAATTTTAAATTGATTACAATATTTGCATCAGATAAATAATAAATTGTTTCAGGTTGACAACCTTCTATTTCCACACATTTATTGTAGATTTTAATCTCATTTGTTGAGTAATTAATTTCAACTTTACTTATCCCATCATAACTTTCCAAAACTTCAGTAATTGCTTGACCCCACGCATAGTCAGACGGAAAATCTGTTAATCCTGAAGAAACGTAAAACGATTGTTGAGCATCTACACCATCAACGGTGATGTCCGCAATAAAATTAGCACTTTTTAAAATACATCCAGTGTCATCATAAGTAAGATCCTTAAATCCTTCAGATAACATTTGTTGCATACCTCGTTTACCAAGTATTCCCGTACTTTGGAAATTATCGTTACAGATATTATATGTTTGATAACTTAAATTTTTCTTAGTTCCCGATAAAGTAACTGTTTTTGTATAGGTACATCCACTTGAATCTATAATTTCCAAACTATAGGTCCCCCCACTTAATGAAGTAACAGTTGATCCTGTTTGACCATTAACGTTTGGACTCCAATTATATGTAAATGTTGGTGTCCCACCATAAATTAATGTAGATATTGCCCCATTATTACCACTTGTTGGTTGAGTTACAACCAAATCAAATAATACCCCATTAGAATTATTTACATAAAGATTTAAAGTTTGTGAACAACCTGTATTATCGGTTACTGTCCCAACATAATTGCCGGGAGCTAAATTACTAAATGTTGTTACAGGTGAAGGTGGATAACCTGTTATCTGATAACTATATGGTAAAGTACCACCTGAACTTGCTAATAATTGTATTGATCCATTATTTAAACCACAAGTAGTATTTTGAGTTATTGCCGAAATTGTAAATTTTTCGGTATTATTAATTGTAACTGTTGTCTCATAAGTACACACACCATCAGTCACAACCAAATCATAAACACCCGAAGATAATGTATTAAATTGTTGTACGATATTAGTGGTAGGTCCGAAATTTGTTGTGTTATTTAAGGAATCAGTTAAACTATATGTATAATATCCTGACCCAATTAAAGTGATGGTTACTGACCCTGAGTTATCATTACAGGTTGAATTTGTTGTGTTAACACTTAATACTTGAAAACTATTTGATGTATTAATTGATGTTGTTCCTGACACTTTACATACGCCGGCATCAATTATATTAAAACTATATGTTCCTGAGAACAATCCCGTAAATGTATAGTCACTACCAAAAATAATCGCACTATCTCCATTGGAACAACCTATATAATAGGGTGCAGTTCCTCCTGTAACAATTATTGTTATTTCACCATTATTTACAAAACAATCAGGTGGGTATGTCATAAATCCACCAATACCTAATGGATCAACACCTGTAACGGTTATTGTTTTACTTGCAACACATCCATCTTCGTTAATTACTTGTACGTTATACAATCCTGCAGTTAAACCTGTTACTGTTGTTCCCGTTTGTCCATTAACACTTGTTAACCAATTAATCGTATATAGACTAGGATCGGATAACCCCGTTAAAAATATTTTACCACTACCGTCACTACTTATACAACTTCCATCATTTACAACATAATAACCATAATCAAAAGGAACGGAGTCTCTAACTATACATGATTCACTACTACCTCTACATCCTCCACCATCATCCGCAACAACATAATAAGTTCCCGCAGAAACAGGTGGAAAAACATATTCATTACTTACTGATGTTCCACTTGAGATATAATTACCATCAATATCAAACAACGTAAAGGTTGCCCCATTACTATAGACATTTTGTGTTGTAGCAGTTATCCCTCCGTTATCAAAACCACAAGTAGTATCTGTTGTATTAATTGAAACGCAGGTGCCTGAAGATATACTGAAATTTACAACAACATAATTACTATATGTTGAGTCGTATACACTTAAAAAGTAACTTCCCGCACTTAATCCTGAATAATAATAAACATTATCATAGATTATTGGTGGTCCTGGATTAATTATTGTTGTTGTTAACCCGGATGTTGGTAAATTAAGACCAGCAATAGGTGTTTCAATAACCAACCAATCAGGACTATCTCCCGTTACAGAAAAAGTTACCGCACCTAACCCACTATTTGTACAATCCCCTGTTACAGAAAAACCATATGTACTTATTGATCCCATTATTGATTACAAATTATATCAAAATTTATCCCCACATTTAATTCAAAATTGTTTTGATTATCAAGTGATATACAATCACTATTATATACTGTAACAATATTTGTTGTTTCGTTAATATTAAATGTTAAACCTTCACCAATCATTTGTGGTAATGAATCATAAAGAGCGTTTAACCAATTAACTTGAGTCGGGAAACTTGTTCCACTAACAGAGTAACCATATCCATCAAAGAATTTGTATTCTATTAACTGACTTCCATTTAATCTTACATCCACATACCATTCAGATGTTAATGTATTTACCAAACAATCATTATTTAAATCATAACCATTGTTATTTAAATATGTAGTTAAAACCTGACCTAAAACCGCCCCAAATGAATTCACTTGTGGGTTAGATCCCCATGGGTAAATAGGACACTCAACAGATTGTATTGGACAATCAAAAGGTATTAACTGACCAATAGCATAACAAGGATCACATGGGATAGGAACAAGTTGACAACCCGTTTGTCTTCTCCACACAAACTTTTGTCTATGGAAAATTGAATTTTCTAATTTAGTTCCCGTATTCCATATTGTAGTTGCCGGAACCATTTGTTCAATTAATTTTATCCAATATGTTCCCAAACCATTAACATAATCAATCATTGTTTGGTATGTAAAATTATCGTTAGGAACGTTAATTGCTTGACCTGATTCTAAATATTTCCAATAGATAGATTGAAGAGTTGGATAACCCCCCGTTTTTCCATCTGTAATAAATTGTCTATTTCTAACATTAATTGTATTATGCCAAAAAGTTTGAGCGAACTCAAAAAATGTTTTTTCTTTAGGTTTTGGAACAATCTCAGTCCAATCTATCCCACCTCTTTGTGGGTAAGGGGTATTTGGATTTGGATTACAACGTGTTGGTTCAACATAATTTAATCCTTGATTAGGAATCGGATAGTTATATTGTCGAGACATAGTCCATACGTCATAAACCAAACCTTGGGAAGGATTCATGAATATGTCAACATTCTTAACATTTATAACTAACTTATCATTATCAACAGGATAATATGCATTAAAATTACCATCAAAATTAGTTCTTAAACCAGTTTGGGTGTCTGTCCAACTTTTCTTATTATCAACTACTCTACGTAATTTATACCCTAAATTCATATAAGGGAAAGTTCTGTATCGTTGCAAATATTGTTCACCATAATTAAATGGTAACAAAGTTGTTTGATAATTAGGATTTGCCCCCGTAAACACACTATTTGTTGTGTCCACCTGTTCAGGCATCCTATGTTGTGGTGTAGATTCAAACCAACCTCCACCAATTTGGAAGTAATAAGAATCACTTACCGCTGGCATCATAGGATAACCAAAATCATCAATAGGGTAATCCTCAGGGAGTACGTTAGCGTCAGAAATAATACTAGTTGTTGTAAATCCTGTGAATTGTTGCCCTTGAATATAATATATGTCTGTCGTATCTAATGCCGGTAATTGTTGTGTGTAAGTACCACCTGATAACTGAGCATATTGACCATTAAATTCTTCAATGTTAATTTTTTGATCCGCAATATAGATGTATTCATTAAATTCAATTAATGCTTCAGGAGCACCAATCAATCTTAATAATATTTCAATAGATTTTCTCGTCCCTTTAGATTTAAAAAGGTATGCCGAATTTAATACTAAATTTCTATAATATTGATAGTTAAGTTCTTCAGGTGTCATACCAACTGACAAACCACTAAAGTTATTACTTCCCGTACTGAATACAGAATCCAATAATTGGTCATTTGTTATTGGTGAGATATTTGTGTCCCAACCTAATGTTTGTGCTAAATTTTTTAATAATTGTGATGGGATATCGTTTTTAATGTTGTAATTAACATTATTCATGTTTGATAAAGCCGAAATAAACTTTTTGGTTTCATCGAAACTTCTACCATATATTTGTAATACTTTTTCTATTTTTTGATCAGGAGTATCAAATTCTTTTATTGCCCCTGTCGTTAAAAAACGAGAAATTAAATTAGTACGATATAAATCCAAATTAAATGCAAATTCATTTAAAGTCTCAAGGTAATTATCGAAAGCTGCCGATGTAATATCTAAATTCCATTGCCCATTTTTAGGGAATGTGATTGCTTGTGTTGTTAAATAAATTGTCCCATCTTCATTTTCTCTAGGTACCGTAAAAGTTGACGTATATATAGGAGTAATAGATCTATTTAATAAGAATTGTTCAACCTCATCCATAGACTCGTTGAATGTCTTATTAACGTACATATCGTTAGGTCTAATAACTAATGTATCATATGATATGTTATTTCCTGAAAATGGATTACCTTTTACAACAAAATTTAATGTTGTTGAAGTGTTATTCGATGGACTATAAAAAATAACAGGATATTCATTTCCATTTGTAAATAACGAATATTTTGTGTAATTTGCAGTAAAATTTCTTAAACGAGAAACTTCGATTTCAAGTAATTCAAAATTTCTATTTGCGTTTGAACTATAATCAATATCAAATGGGTTTCTTAACGAAGTTATGTAAACATCAAATGTTGTTTCATTTTCAACAGAGTCAAACTGAATATTAAGTGCCGTTTCTGCAGTACTATAGTTAGGTAATGTTGAATTAACCTCTAACCCGGCAGGAAAAAAATTAATGATATGTGATATTGATGTTGATATTCTTTTAACTAATGATCCATATAAAGTGAAATTAGTTACTTGAGATAAATCAAAATTAGGGTAAACTTTAAAATTCTTAGATTGTATAACTCTAGATTCTGTTATACTTTCAATATTCATACTATCCAATGATATCGGATCTGAAAATGCACCTATATTAAAATTTCTATTTTGTTTTTCAGTAATTGACGTAGTAAATTCAAAATTTGCTTGAGTAAAACCTCCCCCATCAACAAGTTGTAAACCAACTAAGTTGTCAGAAAATGTTCCTTGACCGCTTGCAGACTGAGGTGGACACGTATATTTTTTTACTGCCATTTTATACTATGTTGTTAAAACTTTTACTAAAATCAATGTTATTATTTCTATCTTGTCTAACCTCATATAATAACTCATTAAACTGATCACGAACTTCAAATAAATTGTATTGTTTGTAAATGTTATTAGCACTATCATAGATTGTGTAGATACCATCATCAATAGATTTGGTTTGATTACCATAAAGTGCAATTGCCAATGTTGATATATCGTGTTCTACTATTTCAACTTCCGTAGTTATCGGATTAAAAAATGTATTTGTTATTACAATATTTTGATCAGGTTGTCCAATAAACGGTGTCGCATTTGGTTTATTAGTTGGTGAAGAAGATGGTGAAAGAGTACAAAAAAGTAAGTTAGATGTACTTTCAACATATCTATATCTAATAGCCTTTTGTGATGTGTTCGTTAAATTTTGAACAACAGGTTCACAATAAAATGATGATGTTATGATTCTAAAAAAGTTAGGAATTTTTGTTCCATCGGAATTTAAGTATTCAACTCTAAATCCAATTAAACCTTGATTAACAAATTTATTTCTATATTGAGAAGGAACATTGTTCAAGTCAATAATAATACCTTTAACATTAGGTAATGAAGATAAAACCCCACAATCCGTTATCTTAGTTCTGATCTCAGCGGGTCTTATATAAAGGGTATAGATTCCCAATTTGTTGAATTGGTCGGCAGGTAACTTTAGATTGTATAACCCCCCTAATATTTCAACACCATTATTACCGCCAGTTGCGGAATTATGAAAATATGGTCGTAAAACAGATTTAGCATCCAACTTTGATAAAATGAAGTTATCTGTCTCGTCTCTTGATGGCGTATAATTCAAGATGATCTCTACATCATCAGGACTAACGTCCGCACTTCTTATTGTTCCGTAATTACCTGTAGCCACAAGAATTTAATTTATATTTAGTTTATTTTTCCTTACTTAATAAATACTTAACTAAGGTCTTTTTTGACATTAAAAAATCCATATCCATATTTTTCTAAGTCCCCAACATTATCAACTTCACCAATCCTTTCAATGAATTCTAATGCAGAGTTTTTACCTCTCTCAATAAAAACATTGGTTTGGACCTCAGGTTGATCAATAACATTTATTAACGCTTCGTTTTTAGTTAAACCTGACATTACTATATTATCTTGAGTAAATCCTGACGAATAAACCATAAAAACGGTAAACTCATCATAATCAAAATAATCAATCTGATTTATAGTATATGCGGTGTATAACCCATTTGGGTCAGGTCCCCATACTGTGCCAACACTACCTGTGGTTCCTGTAACTTGTACCCCAATTTTAAATTTACCACCATAAAGATTACTTTTAGGTCCGTATTGTGATAAATCATTTATCGTAGATTCAGTATAACCCGAAACTAAAAATGGTATAGTTGTATAATTGTAACTGAAGAAATCATTAATATCCGTATTTGAATCACCACTAAAGATATAGTCGTAATTAAATGACGTTCCCGTCCAATTACCACCAGCCGGTGTAAATGTTGCATCACCATTAGGGTTTGTAATTACCACATCATTAAATGGTGTTGTTATAGTTTTTGTTATCTTTGAAATACCCCATGGTGATGTTGCAGTCATGGTGATTTGATACTCACTATTTGATGTCGGATAATTGTGAGATATTGGTGAGGTACTCGTAATTGTTACGTTTGGTGATCCATCACCCCAATCAACAACATAAGTCACCAACGATAAAAATTTAATGAATTCAGTATCTGATGTATTATAAAAATAATATGTGTAAGGACTACCCGTTGTTGCAGAAAATAAAAAATTATTAATCACATCTTTTTGTAAAACCGCACCATCAAACACAGAATAATATCCCATGTCAACGGCAGTTTGTGTTATCATTATTGGTATTGTTAATCCAGTTAAAAGTGAATCACCATTTGTTCCTCCTGACAACACATAAGACATACCCGTATAAACACCAATAAAGTCAACTCCCGTTACCGATGTTTCTCCCGTTAATATCGGACAACATGGGTCAGTCGTATCGTACACATCGGTACCACCGGTATATTGAACCAATCTAAGATCTCCGAAAATATTTTCAGGTGATATTTTAAAGTAATATTTTTGTTCTTCCATTATGGGTTTACGTATTCATACCATTTTATTGGTGTCACATCACTCCCAACCCTTAATGTTGTAGAAGTGGATGATGCAACATATGTCTTATTATTATAATCTAAGTTTACTTTATAATAAAAATAGTCTTCAGGTAAAAAATTAAATTTATTTGGTGTTATTAATGGTTGTGGGGTATTGGTCATTACAACATAAACACCTAATTTTGCATCAAAGAATTTACCTGACACATAGAATTCACTTATATCATAAAAATTTCTTTCTCTTAACCAATAAATAAAGAAACCTTCTTTATCTCCAATATAATCTAATTTGAATTTAGGTTTTCTAATGTCAACATTTGGTAATAACGCATTTAAACTTACACTCATAAAATCCCCCTGTTGTACAGGTAAAATTATTGTGAAATAAATCTTTTGTGTTTTTTCATCAGTCGTATCATAAAAATCTAATTTAAAGAATGACTTGGTAAAAGGTTTTGTATAATAATAGACTTCCTCATTAGTAAAACCCTCGTTTAAATATGATATTCCCCAATTTGCCTGAGTAACCGTATTTGCGGTAATCGGTAAAGCATTGTCATAAAAATAAAATTCATAATTAATATCGGTGGTATCATCACTGAATGAATTGTGAGCAAATTGGCTTACTTCAAAGTCATTTGGTGTTCCAACAACTTCCTTAACCATTTCTTTTTGGTAATCTAAAATACTATCTTCCTGACCACTAAAATCCCATTTCATTTCAATAGGAATATTCACATATTGATCAGTAGTTGGTCTTATTATTTTAATTTTATTCACACTCATCTATTATTGGTTCCGCAATATCGTTTATGTTTTGTACACCTATACCTTCAGGTGTTAACCTAAAAATAGTATTTACGTATGGATAGTGTTTATTATTCATAAATGGGTAATTTACTCCAATACCACCACTATCTATATATCCATAAGTATATAGGTCTCTCCATCTGAAACTATTTGATAGGTTAGAATAGAACGCATAATCAGGAATATCTAAGATTAAATTAGTGTCAGCTTCTTCAATGTAATCAGAATATTGTCTAATAACAATTGGACTATGGGGGTTATAATAATAACCGAACTCATTTGCGGGATCCGCATCAGTTACAATATTAAATTTAAGATCATTATAGATTATTTTATGAACGTACTTAGAAATTACCCTTTCTTTTTGTTCATAGTCGTTCCATTCACAATAATCACCATCAATAGTATTACCTGAAACCAAATCATTATTATAATAAAATGGTCCAACTGGTGGAAGAGTATTTGAATTGTATTGACCTTGGGTTATGTTCGTATTTGATAAGAAGTTGCCTTGGTCCCACCAAGAATTTGGTAGTCCATTATCTAATGGTTGGTTAAATCCCCACCCTTGTTTCATACCTTTTGTCCATCCAAAGTAACCTTTCCATATCGTAGTAAAATATAGTTCAGAAATTGGTCTATTTTGATTATCACGTAATGGTTTGATATCTATATCAGTATTAAAGGATAAAGTATACGATTGATTCCCTTCTCTAACTGAAGTTCTATTAATGTTATTTGGGCTTAACACATCTTTCTCAAATTTTGATTTTGACTCAAAAATGTTTTGTTCAAACCCAGCCTTTATTAATAATGCAGATTCAGAATTAGTTAATATTTTATGTACCCTAACATAATATTCGGATCT
The DNA here is from genome assembly GCA_032273045.1 of Chloridella minuta. Taxonomy (NCBI): domain Eukaryota; class Xanthophyceae; order Mischococcales; family Pleurochloridaceae; genus Chloridella; species Chloridella minuta. The sequence goes on along the minus strand of JAUKPQ010053883.1, from coordinate 8,694 downwards.
TGTTTCACCTACATTACTTTTATTTATTATTCTTCTGAATGTACTTGAGGTCCCACTTTGGAATGTAGTTCCTGTAAACCCAACATTGTAAATGTTGAAGATGTACTCCTCACTTCCAAATCCTGCATCCCCAAGACTATTAACTTGAAAAATATTTTCTCCATTATAATTAAATGGGAATTCTACGTACTCACCTGTTAATACCCCGTGTTTCATCGGACATTTAAATGTAATGTAGTTCCCATTATTATCACTACCTGATGTTATCGTAAATGGTATACCATCTGATGCCATCCAAAACCAAGATGCCGATGTTTCACTATCAATCGCAAATAAAGGTTTAGTGTAATCATTACTATAAGCGTAACTCATATAATGAGTCCAATTATAGGTCGAAGCACTTTTATTTATGAATGTCACATGATTATTTGGAGGTTGTGTATAACCTTGAATGTTATTATCAAGTCTAATAAAATCAAATTCACTATACTGAGGATAACCTTCCCAAGGTGTGTTAGGGTTTGTCGCATAAGATATTGCGTTATTAATCGCATTCGTATAATACAAATTATTTCTATATGGAACATATGTTGTTGACCCCGTATATTCGTTTTTAAAAATAAAAGTATATTTAGTTACAGGCCTAAAAATTGATGACGATTGTCTTTCATCATCAAAAACCTGTTGTAAACTTAAATCAACATTTCTATCAAATTCAATTATCTCTTTTTCTGTTTGTTCCAATGGAACATTAATAAAGAGATTGGTATCACTTGATCCTTTATATCTTAAATTCCCTAATACAATATTTGTTGAATTATCTATCATTTTATCCTTCGGTATTTACGTATAATTTAACAAACTTATCAATTGCAGTTTTACCATTATTCAATCCAAAATAAAAATGGAATGGTGCTCCAACTATGACTTGGTTTGTAACCTGTGGTGTTGGTAATGGTTGACCACTAACATCAAAATTAGTTATTATACCTAATTTAGTTGTTGGTGATTGGAAATAAGGGTCTATATTGAAATCCAAATTTTGATATCCTTTATGAAAGAAAGGAGAAATTGTATACCAATTATTATTTTCAGATCCAAAAATGTTTGGTGATGAACCTAATTTCCATTGGTAATGAGGTACATCTTGTGTTTTTGGGAATCCATAATAATCCTCAATTAAAGGTATTTGACTATAAGTCTCAAAACCAGGGGTAAACCTTCTTCTATATTTATATTCATTTGTTGGTGATTCAAATAAAATACCAAACACAGGTCTTGGTGGAGATTGGTTATCATCCCCAAAATAAATTGAGTTTGGATTAGGATAATTTTCAAATATAAACGGATTAATTTTCCATTCAGAATTTATTGATAATGCTTGTGCAAAATCACCATCTATTCTATCTGCCTTTCTGGTACTATTAAAGAATTGTATAATACCTTTACCTTCTGTACTACCACCACCTGTTGTAATAGGTAAGATCGCCTGTCTAAACGTATCATTTAACAATCTAGATAAGAACCCGATTTGGATTAGATCTGACGTATCTTGATACGAGGTTGATTTAACTTGATCAACCATGTAACCATTAAAATTAGAATTATTACATATCTCAGTAATAAATTGATCTCTAGGTCCTAAGTCGGCAATAGTGGTCGGGAATTGTATTTGTTTTTCATTATATCCCAAACCAGGATATCCGTTAACTATTGATGATGGCCATAATGGGTTAATCAAAGGCTTACTTTTTCCTATGAATTGTTGTGAACTTTCTTTCCATGGTGAAGATCTATAATAAAAACCATTACTTAATTCATTAAAAACAATAACATCGTCACAATAATTATATGTTGGTGTGTTAGGATCTTGTATTGTGTATGTTGCGGTCTTATTAAATGAGAACATATATAATACCCCGTTTATCCAATTATTTTGGAACACTTGTGCAAATACACCACGACAAGCGGCAAACGTAATTGTAAACCTTGTCTTCCATTCTAAGAATAATTTCACATCTTCATCATATTCTGAAATATATTTTTTATTTAATAAACAATAACACCCTTTTTTAACTCTACCCTCAGGTACAATACATTGGTCAGCAGGTATAACTGTAACGTTACTTCCTGAACCTTGATAACATTGTAATGAAACCATATCATCACAAGTTAATGTTGACGCAATGGATGCAATTCCATCTGGTAAATCAAATTGATTACCTGAAGCCAAATCACTTGCCGCACCACTACTTGATGTGGAAGCATTACCATCGGCAGTATAAAATGTAAAATTATTATTTTGATGTAACGCATACCCTGTTTTTGATGGTACTCCAGGAGAAATATCCGCACCATTTTCAGTTTTTGTGGATGTTGGTAATCGGTCACTTCTCATAACCATTTTAGTTTTATCGTTAAAATTAACACCAGGTAACCCATATCGATAATAAACAGGTGAATATAACGCATTTAAGTGCCCTGTTGGTACCTCACCTATCTCTCCCTTACCTTGATCACCATTATTAGGGGTATCCGCATTATTACTATTACCACAAGAAGGATAAGACGTATTAGATTGTGATCCTAAGAATGTACCACCACCAATATAGTCAGAAGTTGATCTTGGTAATGTATAATTATTAATAGATAATACCGTTCTTTGACCCCCTGCGGTTACAGTATTCAAAAATGGCCAAATACTCACTGGTTGATAATTAGCGACACTAAGGTCATCCGTTGAAAGATAATAATAAGGATAATTTGACGTAAATGCCGTATAGTTAGGGTTAGCTCCGACCGCAGGTCCTATATTAAAATTATATGAAGGGAAATACAGATTAGTTGCACTATTTGTTGCGGTATTATGACTAGCAGGTTTTAATCCTGTCGGTTGTATTGGGACATTTAAATAATAATCACCTTCAGGTGTTATAACGTTACCAAACGCTTTACCAAATATTCTCGATAAATCATATTTAATTTTTTGAGGTGCGGTATGTACATCAACACCCCTATTTAGTATGATAATTTCAAAATTTTCATAATTTGTCATTTGAGTAAAAGCCTCACCCGCATCATATTCGGTATTATAACCACTACCACAACAATATATAAATTTAATTCTATGTTTTAAAAATGAACTTGTTGGTAATGTACCTGAGGCACCCCCACTTAAAGCAAAGAAATCAGATGCCGTCATACCTGTTATCATCTGAAAATACTCAACATCAGTAGGATACTGTAAATAACTAGTTTCACTATTTGGTGTTGATGCGGTAACATTTGTAATAATTGGTTGATTAATAATAATACTTACAGGAGGTGCCATACTACTACTATTTGCAGGGTCAGCATAATTAACGGTTATTGATGTTGTACCTGTTATTGTTGTACCTGTAATCGCATTATTACCAAATTGATTTAAAGTACCTCCCGTTATGTTAACATAACTATTAGACATTAATGGGTCATTAAAACTAATTGGTTTTCCAACTTGCATTTGATCTTTTGTTCCAGGATTAGCCAAAAGAACAATAATTTGATCCTCAAAATGAAGATTACCCAAAGATTGATTAACATAAGTTTTAATTCTGTTTACACCACTAAAATATTTATCCCTTGTGTTAAATTCATTTAATTTTTGTGGGAACGTTTCCTTAGTTGGGAAACCCCAACTTCTTGGGTCATTACCTCCATTATCCCAAGCAGCAAATGTGAATGGTTGGGGGGCGTGGTATAACGAAAATTCAGGATTATAAACAATAGTTTCATTAACTACTCCTGTTGAGCTTAATATATCATAACCTGAAAACATTCTTTGATAGTCAACAATACCTCTCGCAGCAACTTCAGGTGTTATATCTTGTTGCATTGCCGCAGTAATTAATGATGGGACACCACAATCATCACATGAATCTGTAGCACCATCAAGACAAGGTCCATTCCAAAATGGACCTCTATTACGTTGCATTTGATCCTCAATTGGATTATTTTGACTATTAGGATGGATAACATTGTACGATCCCGGAACATTGACAGGAGCTAAAAATCCGTTTGCCTGACCAAGGTCAATCTGAACACTATCTGATTGTTGCGAGTCAATTGAGTCCTGCACTGAGTTTGCATCAATATCGTCTTCTAAAGTTGCAGGTCCACAATCACAATCACAACTTGTACACTCAGGATAAGATATCATAGGTAAACCTATCCTTGGGAAATTCTTTATCTTAAGTAAGTATTTGATCGTAAACGCAATGAACGCAATTGATAACGCCAATCTAAATATAAATGATAACGCTTGTGCCGCAATTCTTAAAATCAAACCAAAATTAATTACAGGCCCACCTAAAGGTGCAAATGCAAATACCTCAATTAAGGAGTTAATCCAATCAATCATATCCCTTATTGCATCATAAGCAAAATATATCCCTAAAACGATTAATAAGTACTTTAAAACAGGCCATGCCCACGCAATAAAGTGTGCGACAAATAATAACACTAATAATGGAAATGTTAGAACATTAATTAGTATATTGAATATGAAAAATATAAAATCAAAATTTCTAACAATATCGTTAGATGGGAATGTATTAACAGTTGATTTACAAGTTCTATTATCAATTTCCTTGATTCCCAAATGTCTTGCTCTTGACACACCATTTTTGTATCTATCAAGGAACATTGCGGTCGTATAAACTTTATTGTAATTCATTTCATAGAACGTATCCTCACAATTAATTGCAGATAATGGGTCAACATAATCATCCCAATCTAAACTAAAAGTATATGATCTTAATAAATCAAAATAATTTTGAGGATAAAAAGTAAAATTAACTTCTTGTTGTTGTGTATTATCTATTGGTTCTGATACCGCCAAAATAATGTCACCAGCATTAACGGGTATAACCGTTATGTCACCATAATAAGGTTGCGGCCCACTACCACTATCAATGTAAATTGTAAAGTTTTTACTATTAACGGAATTATCAAATAAAAGACCCCCATCAGTTGCCGAAATTGTTGACCCTGTGTATTGTGTAGGATTAATAGGGAATGTTGACGGCATTATAATAGAAAATGGTGTTGTTGAACTTGGGTCAAAAGGGTCCGTACCACTTGACATCCATCCATGTTCTTTAATATTTGGAACTAAGAAATTTGCTCGTTGGAACTCATTCTGTAACCCACCTTCATTACTCCATTTAAATTTAAACCTATATCTTCCTTTTGTTGGTATTCCCTTTGTTGGGTCATTAGATATTACTTGTTCACCAAATTCATTTGTAATAATATAATCCAAGTTCATTGGTACATTTGCTAAAAATGAACCATCCCCATCTATAATCTTCCCATCTTGTTCAAACTTATGTTCCTCAAGAATTGGTAGATTATTTTTATCAGGATATATTGTTTGTCTAATAGATAAGATTTGACCTGGCCCCGCAATTAACTCACATAAGTTACCCGTATTATTTTTTGGTTTACAATTTGTTTTAAGTGCGTCATCATTAGTTGTCGAAATAAGAGACCCCATGAAAATCGCATTAGGTCTAATAGTTACGTTTGCCTCATTAGTTAAATCAAAATCAACTCTCGTAATACCTATTTGACAAATGTCTTCTTGTCCCCAAAGAGGTGAGATATCAACATTTTTATTTAATGTTTTAATTTGTGGTAACTCACTTAGATTTGATGACTTCTTAAATGTGGACCCATTAACTTGTGTTTCAGTTGCCTGACCTGCATTAATTAAATCTTGTGGTGTTAATGAGAAACATCCAATGTCAGATAAATCAACATCCATAAAAACAGTTTGAGTTCCAACAGGAACTCCAAATATCATATAATCACCACTATCATTTGTTTTAACAGTGTATTTGTAATATTTGTCGTAAACTTCAATATAAGTTTGATCTAATAGAACTTCTTCCCTATTTGGAAATGTTCCTGTCGCTGCATGAACACTATATGACGGATCATGAGGTAATAGATTATATCTATAACCAGCATCATTATTGTCAGATAAAGTTTTATATGGGTATAATTCAGATATTGTTGGGTCTAACTCATCTTCTGAAGTTAATGGTATGAATATAGACACCCTAGCGTTTGGTAACCCAAAACCACCGTTTACTATGACTCTACCGACTATAACTCCATAGTCTGAACATACCTTTGTATAAAGATCTGATTGGTTAATTTTTAAAGATAGGATTTCTAAAGAATCAAAATCTTGATCTAACTTTACGTTGATGTATTTGTCGACACCTACTTGGGTCCTTATTCTATATGATTTCGGCATTAAAGTCTTTTTTGATAAATAGTTTATTTCCTATTTTCAAAAAATAGTTCTAATTAAAAAAAAATAAATTATCAGGAGAAATTAACTGTACTTAAATTGATAACTCTAACATTAATATCTTTGTTTGGGTATCTAATTTGATAAATTTGAGTAGGTTCAGCAAAAATAGTATCCGCAATTAATTGGATTTGTTTTGTTGCAGGATCAGAATATTTTTGTGATGTTTGATTTGATGAGTATTGACCACCAACCTTATTGAAGAACTCCATGTCTGAAATGCTTATCACACCATTTTCAGCTTGTATCAATCTTCTTAACTCAGACACAACAACGTTTTGTCCTAATTGTCTTGATGTCGGACTAAAGTATGTTGTGATGATATCAATAATTTTTGAAACAACTGCACCTTGGTTTTGACTAGCATCCAACACAACATCAACATTAACCGCCAAATCAATTGGATTTGCACTTTCAATTGAAATGTAATCATTAATCATTCTATAATTAGAAAGGTAATTTGCCACATTAGTTTTTAATGTATTAGAAACCGTATCAGTTAAATTACCACTAGTATCGTAAGATAACATTTTTATCTTAATCATATTGTTCTCTTCGGTAATCGCAACTTTTGCAGGTGCTCCGAACTGAGATGGCATTGTCCTAATAATAGATTCGTAGTCATTTATTGTAACCGCTCTGTTTTGTGCCGAGAAGTTATAAGAAACCATATTTCTAACCTCTTCAAGTGTCGGTGCATTTGCCCCACCAATTGCCGCAGTAACGTTATTACATTTTAATGTGTTAATAACAGATCTATTTATACTTTCTGATGGTCCATTAACAAAGAATGAAACCGTTCCAATTTGATTAATAACATTAACACCTAAGTTAGTTGCTTGACCACCACCAACTCTATATTGTATAAACAAAGTTGAGTTTGATTTTAATGCTGCCCCTAACGCTAAGTTATTTGAATATTTGTTTAAGTCAAATCCTTTTCCTGATCTCGCAAAATCTCTAAGTTGTTCTTCAGCGGAAACGTTACCACCACCAAATGTCATTTTTAAATAACCTTCAGGAGTATATTCAGATGTAAATTTAGTGTTAGTTAAAATATATTTACCAACCTTAACACCAGGTTGATCAGAAACTTTAGTCGGATCCTCAATGAATACTCTGTCCTCAGCAAGAGCCTTAACTTCATACCATCTATTATCTAAACCTAAAAATTCTTGTGGGTTTGGAATCGTATTATATTGTGTACCATCTTTTAAAAGAACACTTGTTATACCTAAAACATTCTTTTCAGGTAAAAATAATTCAAAGAATGGTTTTACATCGTTTGGTGTAATAACTCTTTTGAATACTTTAGTAATACCATTAACTACCAATTCTCTTTTTGTAATTGTATAGTTAATAAGGACGTTATTAGCATTAAAATTTGGTATCTTTAAACGGTTTGGGAAACCCTGTGCATTATATGGAGATGTAAAATCAATATCATATATGTTTTCAAATACAATACCAGCTCCAACAATTTGAGACCCTCTAGTTAATGTACCTAAGTATCTCTCATCCTCTTTATCCCCAAAAGCAGGAACTGTGATTGAAAAGTCAACTAAAGCAACTGATGGTCTTTGTCCCGGTAGTTTTAAACCATAAGTTCGAGCAATATTGTAGATAGATGACCTTTGTTGAGCATATTGTAAAACAGTTTCTTGAATACTTCTATCAATATGATAATGTAGGTTATCCGCAACCGCAGCATTTAAGTCTATGAATACAGAGAACACAGAAGCGTCATTGAAGTCCTGTATTAATTCAGGATAGTAAGTTCTTACATAGTTTAATAACTCAGTTCTTATCCCTTGATAATCTCTTGTAGTATATGATATATTACGATTTGCCATACAATATTAAATATTAATGATAATGAAATCACTCGGACCAAAAGTTGATTTATTGGTTGAGTAATCTATTTTTATTTTTGCGGTATATTCTGAAGTTCCCTTACCCGGAAATCTATAAACTGACGATTCACTACTCCCCACCGTTGCAGTACCAGTTGCTAAATCAACTTCTTCTTGAGGGTCAGCAGGACTTATGGTGATTTGATTTAATAATAAATTTGGCATAAAAGTACCTACCGCATCTCGAATGTCAGATTCAATAGCGTCAAACGTTAACCCATCAAATGGCTCAAACAAAAACTCATAAAGTCTTGTACCAAATGTTGGTAAATAATATCTTGAACCTTTTCGAGTTAAAAGTAAGTGGATTAAATCTGCTTTAATTTCTTGTGCCTCAAGTTCAGTTAGTTGCAAATAGTCACCCTTTACTGAATCCCTAAAAGGAAAATTAAGACCATATGTTGTTCCGTCTGCCATATC
>JAUKPQ010053774.1:0-27272 GCA_032273045.1 Chloridella minuta | reverse complement strand
AACTTCGTTTGCGGGAATCGAACCCGGAGCTTTCAGAGAGACAGATTTTAGTCTAGATGAATGGACTCAGTTATTGAGTGGTACTTTCCTAAGTTGGGCTGGATCTAACAACATCAATGTTTTCACAAATGATACTGTCAAGCAAAATGCTCCATTTACTTTCAACTATGGGCAAGGTGTAGACAAGATCAAAGGTGAAGGCTTACCTGGTTATTGGAGAGCTATCTACAAATATTTCTACGACACAGACAGACCTCATACACATCCATGGGAGATGATAGGCTTTTCTGAGAAGCCATATTGGTGGGAAGTGCGTTATGGGCCAGCACCATATACTTCAGGAAACGAAGTCCTGTGGGGAGATATGGAAGCTGGAGTAATATATCAAGAAGGATCTAACAGTTACATTGATCCTAGATATGCTCGTCCCGAACTTTCTAAAGTCATTCCTGTAAACACACACGGTGAGTTGCTACCTCCTATCTCGATCATCGTCACTCAGTGGAATCAGCAGACTGCTGGTGCAACTTGGCGCTTTGGTGATCAAAGTCCACAAGAAACAGCGTGGCGTCGTAGCAGTGATTATCCTTTCGCAGTTCAGATTGCCTGGGCACTAGCTCGCCCTGCACAATATTGTTCACTGAGCTTAAATCGTCGCGATTTAATTCGTATCGATAGCTTAGATCAAATCATCAATAAGACAACTTCTAATAGAAAATTAGTCTTGTCAGTAACCGACGATACACAGTATGTTCCCGGTTCAAACATTTGGATCAGAGATAGACTTGTTGATCTAAATCTAGACATCGACGACAATTTCATAAACGTATTCAATTATTATTCATTGAATCTTGTGTATAAGTCAAGCAGCTATACAGATAAGAGCTATTTCCAACTCATTGCAGATCAAGCCAGTCCTAACAGTACTAACACAGGCATCGTAGTTCCTCAGGAAAATTATAATCTTGTTATAACAAAGAGTGCTCCTGTAGGTATTGCTACATACAGCGCAGTTATTGTAGAAAAGAGTGCTGTTGGATTCACTGTCAGAGGGTTTGATAACAATAAACCTTATTTTACAATAATTCCCAGAAATTATAACAACAACAACTATCCAATAAAAGTAAGCAAATCTTCTGCATTAATTTATGAAGATGACACTGATGGAATTCAAGTCATTCCATATGGTACTCAGTTAAGCACTCGTCAGCAAGTAGTAGATTTCCTAATCAGTTATGGAAAATATCTGACTAGCATCGGGTTTCAATTTGTTGATACTACCAGTACTGACACCATTCCCACTGTGGCCAATTGGAATCTTGCGGTTAAAGAATTTCTATTTTGGATCGAGCAAGGCTGGGATATTAATACAGTCATCAGCTTGACTCCAGTTGGAACTAAAGTCAATTTTGATAGTAAATTTGGTATCGTCGACGAGCTTACTAACAGCTTTAATGGCAGTCGTATCCTTGACAATAACGGAAAAACATTACAAAATAAAGATTATACTACCTATAGATCAGATACTGCTTTTGAATTGATCATTAAAGACCCAACTAAAGGTATTCATCTAGTAGACTTAGTAGTTGTACAATACGAACACACAATAGTCTTCGATAATATCACAGTGTTCAATGACGTGATCTATGAACCAAGTTTGGGCAATAGACAATATCGTATGAAAATTTCTGGATTTAAAACCAGAGATTGGAATGGAAGTCTGTATGCTCCTGGATTCTTGATTAATCATACTCCTGTTGAAGAGTGGCAGTCAGTACACGATTACTATAAAGGCGACATTGTTAAGCATAAGAACCTGTTCTATACTGCCAGACAGTTTATTCCTGGTTCCACAAAGTTTAATACTTCCAGCTGGTATGAGATATCAGGAACAATGTTAGATAAGCAATTGATTCCAAACTTGGCATTCAATGCTCAACAGTTTGAGAATTTCTACGACGTTAACTCATTTGACGTCAATCGTTATGCTGATACAATGGCTAGAAATAGCACAGGCTTTGTTCCCAGAACTTATATGAATTCGATGGGACTGGACAACATTAGCCAGCATAAATTCTACCTTGGGATGATCAAGGAAAAAGGCACACAGGCAGCAATTAATGCTTTCTTGAGAGCTAAGATGCCCTACGTTAATAACGAGATTCAAATTGACGAGCAGTGGGCTGTTAGATTAGGAACATATGGGGGAATTTCTCAGAAAGATGATATCGAAGTTAGCTTGGCAAATGCTAAAACATTAAATGGGTCTTATCTAATAGAATTCTTAGATTCATCGGACACTAGGAATTCAAATTGGAATACTTTTAAACCAATGGATCTATTAATTAAGCCTGCTGTGTTTAATAAGAGTTTGTTCGCTCAGAATGAAAAATATCCTAAAGTAGTTCCTACTTCAGGAAATGTTTTACCCAGTGAAGTTAATGTTTCTGTCTTTGACATGAAAAAAATCTACAATATTAATTCACTTACTAGATCAATGGGTGAAGGCAGTAGAATATGGGTAGCAAGTGATAAGCTAAATGATTGGAATGTTTATAGAATTACAGCAGACATTAATCTTGTAGTGACTGATTCGACTATGATCAATGATCAAGTTGAATTTAAAACACAAGTTCCACACGGATTAAGAATCAATGATTTTGTTATGTTGCGTAATGCTACATTAAAGAGTCAAGGAAAGGATATCTCAGGTTTCTATCAAGTATTATCAGTGAGCAATAATACATTCAGAGTACCTGTTTATCCAAATGTAACAACTGCCACTGGACAATTAAATGGTGAACTTTATAAGTTAAAGAGTATTAAATTTAATTCTAGAGCAGAATTTGCTGTATCTACTCCAGGTAAAGGTTGGAAGTTATACGATCAAGTTTGGATTGATGGTATAAACGATGAATGGCAAGTTATGGTTAATAAGCCAATCTATTCTGCTAAGCAGTCATTAACTCCTGTTTTTGCTGTTCAAGCTGACAATTTTGGATCCGCTATAGATGTTAAGCCCACTCAGGATATTATGGTCGTTGGTGCTGAAAATAAAACAAGCACCGGATCAGTTTATGTTTATCGTTACGGCGGCGATGGAACATGGGGTATTATTGATAGCGTTACTCCAAAAGATTCATATGCTGAAAAATTTGGCCATTGCTTACAATATAATGATCTTGACTGTGCTGTTGTAGGTGCTCCTGAAAGTAATAGCAGCACTGGCTTAGCTTATATAATGAAAACTACAAGTAGTCAAGTTGCCATATCCCAGGCATTATATTTTAACAACTTGAATCCCGGCGATGAATTTGGCAGAAGTGTTACAACTAGCCAGGATGGTATTTGGATAGCAGTAGGGTCTCCAGGTGCTAATACTGTACATGTTTGGAAATATGTTGAAGTTGAGTCTGACGTTTTTGAAAAAGTTCTAGGAGGATCTATAGAGCATGAAATGCCAGCTGGCGCCATTGATGTTGATGCTACAGCTTCTGACTTACAAGTAAAATTAAATGGAAACTTATTAATTCCTTATCTAGATTACACAACTGATGGTAGAAATCTTACATTAACATCTTTACCAATTTGGGACGAATATACAGATTATGTAAATGGCACCTTAGTAACTAATATTGCAGAAGGTGTAACTACAGTTTATACTGTTACAAAAAGTTTCACATCGGGAGCAACATTTCAAACTAATATAGGAACTACTCATACTGGTACAGTAATATCTAATAACGGATTTGACATTGAAGCAACTATTACCACGAGTACTCAGCCTGAAGTAGGTGGAAAATTTACCTCAAGCGGCGGCGTAATCAGAACTATTACTCAAGTCACAAATAATCTAACTAGTTACACTTTAAAATTTAATGCTGCTATAAGTCTTGCTGAATCCTCATCAATTACATTTAAAGATCGAGATGCTTTAGCAGAATCTCAAGCTATTTTAACTATGTCATACGAAAACTATTACAAATATGTCACAAACTTTACCAATGGTGAAGTTGATGGACGCTTTGGTGAAAGTGTTAATTTTAACGGAGACGGATCTCAATTAGCAGTTGGTGCACCTGAGTTAGATATTACTCTTAATAATATTACCTATCCTAAAATGGGATCAGCTTATATATTTGAAAGAACAATTGAAACTTTTGTAGCTGATGGCACTAGTAGTTCTTTTGATCTAGAATTTAAAGATAGTACTACTTTTGATCTTTATAATGATAGATATGCTGACTCTTCGGCTAGATATGGTACTATATATGTAAATGATCCAACCTCAGGATTGAGCGGAACCCCAACTACCTTAGACACTTATACAGTAATACTATCAGGATATGTACTAGATCCTCTATCACCACTAAGTGACAGTCCAACTTTGTTCCCAGATTTCTCAGCTATTCTACCAGTGGTAATAGTAAATGGTACTGAAACAACAGATTATAGTATAAGTCCAGCTGTCTCAGTGAGAAGATTAACCTTGGGCTCTATTCCAAGTAAAGATTCCTTAGTTACAATAGAAACAAATAACTTCCAATTGTTAACTAAGGTCAAATCACCAAGAAGTCAAAATTATCTACAATTTGGTAAAAAAGTAGTACTATGTCCCACAACTTGTAGTTTGTATGTAGGTGCTACTGGTTACAATAATACTGGTCGTAATAATGGCGCAGTATTCCGCTTCATTAATCTAGCTAGACTCTATGGCGGCATTGTAGCTCAAAAACCAAATCCAACATTTGTTGTAGGATCAGGCATTAGACTTAATGGTGTGAAAGTGACCTTCACTGGAACAACATTAAATGCTGCGGTAGCAGATATCAATAACGCAAATATTCCTGGAGTTAGTGCTACTGTACTCAATAATCAATATCTAAGAATAACATCAGACAGTAAGATTGCTTATAATAAGCTTGTATTAAATACCTTAGCATTAGCAACTCCATATGATACTACAGTATATGAAGATATTTTATTAAGTGTTTTTGCTTACGGTCAATTAATTCTAAATCCTGTAGATTCTGACTCAGCAGCATTTGGTAAACAAATTACATTGGATCGCACTGCGACTAAGTTATTGGTTAGCAGTGATACAGCAAGTAATAAAATTCCAATGACATTTGACGTTGGCAGAACTTCATTTGATAGAAACACTACATTAATTCAAAGTGTATACTACAGATCTGGCGCTGCTTACCTATTTGAATATCAAGGTGATGTTGGAGAAGATGCTACTACACACGGTAACTTTACATTAGCACAAAAATTTGCTGAACCTACAATGGCTAGCAATGACAAATACGGCACAGCAATTGCCATTACAAGTAATTGGGTAATGATTACTGCTAATAGTACAAGAAAAGAAACTGGAACAGTATACACTTATTCTAACGCCACAGGACAAAAGAATTGGCAAGTACTAAGAGAAAAGCCTAAGGCAACTGATTCAAGAAAGATTGATAAGATCTTCTTGTATAACGACTATACAAAGTCATTAATAGCAACTCTTCCTGTACTGGACCCTGAGCATGGCATTCCAGTCCCATCAGCAGCTGAACAGATTAGATATATTGTCAACTATGATCCGGCTGTTTATTCTAATGTCCCAAATACCTTTACTTTTTCTAAAGACAATAAAAATGCTTGGGCAGGTGAACATGTTGGGCAGCTATGGTGGGACACAAATAACATTAAGTATGCTGATTGGAATCAAGGTACTCTATTAGACAAGTTTAGTAATTGGGGATTAAGTTTTCCTAATAGCTATGTAAATGTGTACGAGTGGATTGAAAGCGATATGTCGCCAAGTCAATATGGAAAGACATATCCAATGGCAGGCCCACTTTATTCAGCATCTGATGTTTACACAACTAAATCTGTAATTGATCCTTATTCGCTACAGCCAACTACCAAATACTATTTCTGGGTTAAAAATAGCAATTTAAATTCTAACTTAGTTAGAAGAGATAGTGCATTAGCATTACAGAATCTAATTTCAAACCCAAGAAACATCAATATACCATTTGCGGCAGTAGTCAGTGATAATGCTGTTGCGTTGTTTAACTGTCAAGATATTGTTAATAACGATACCAGACTTCATATTACTGTTAAGAAAGTATTGGACAATAACGACATTCATGAAGAATGGAGTATGTTTGACGATGGTACTGATCTTGGAATTGCGCAAGAATTCTTCGATAGATTAAACGATAGTTTAGCAGGCGAAGATGCTCAAGGAAAAATGGTACCTGATCAAAATCTAACAGACAAACAAAAGTATGGGTTAGGTATTAGACCCAGACAGACAACATACTCTGACAGATTTAGTGCTAGAAAAATTTGGATCGATAATGTAAATTCAGTATTAATTCAGCATCCAATCGCATTATTAAGAGATCTAAGCTCGTTGTATGGTTACGACGCAGAACCTGTAGTTGACAACACAACAATTAAATTTGCTGTAGATTTTGATTCAGAAATTGAGTATATCAATAAAGCATTTTATAATGTTGGTGACAAAGCTTTAATTAAACATGATTCAACAACAGGCGGATGGACCGTTCGTCAACTGTCTGTTAATCCAGCTAATACAGATGAATTAATATGGTCAATACTACAAGTACAAAAATATGATATTAGAAATTATTGGGTTTACACTGATTGGTATGCTAAGCAGTTTAGTGTCAATACTCCAATTAGAAAAATATTAGATTTCGACTATCAAATTTCCTCAACTGATATTGAAGTAGGCGATGTTATTAAAATTAATAACGGCGGAGATGGTAATTGGAAGTTAATACTAGTAAATGTTGACGGTCTAGAATTAGTTGGGCAGCAAAATGCTACCATACAGTTTAGTAGCAATCTTTACGATAATACAGGAGCTGGATTTGGCATTGATAATACCAGTTTTGAAATCACTCCTTTTGCTAAAGATTGTTCTATTGAATTTAGAAAAATATTCAACATTGTTAATAATTCATTACTCAATGAACAACTTCGCGCAGACTTTAAAAAAGTAGTGAAAGTTATGATTGATACAATTGCTACTCAATTTAAACAAAGTGATTGGCTCTTTAAGACTAGTTTGATTAATATTAAAAATCGTGTACGTGGTTTAGATCAGATTCCAGTTTATGTTAAAGAAACTGATAACATTGTTACTGAGTTCATCAATGAAATTAAGCCATATCATACTAAGATAAAAGGATACACTAGCAGCTATGATAAGATAGACCTGTCAGGGTTAGATGTGGTAGATTTTGACTTGCCGCCATATTATAATACTCAAATAGCAAAATATAGAGGACCTCAACTGGGTAATCTAATAGATACTATTGGTCAAGAAGTTATTAATAACAAAGTTAACTATATTTCAATTTTAACTAATCCAGTATATAAGCCATGGTTGGAAAATCATACTTACGGTATTAGTTTAATTGATATTGAAAATGGTGGAACAGGATATACAAGTGATGTAGTTGTTAATATTATTGGCGATGGCACAGGAGCTAAAGCCATTGCTTATGTTCGAGGTAATACAATATATGATGTTGTTGTTACTAATCCAGGTAAAGGATATACCTATGCTATCATTACATTAAATGGGTTAGGGTCTGGGGCTAAGCTATATGCTAAGCTAGGTAACGCCACAGCTAGAACTATTCATACTACAATGGATTTCAGTAGATTTACATATGATACTCAGACACAAGATTGGAAAGTAAACACTTATTACAAACTCAATGACGTAATCTTGCGCAACAATATTGTCTATAGATTAGCAATTGCTAACCTATTAGACACTGTGGCAGAGTCAACTGTTCTTAAAGTAAGTGATTTTAGTATCATTAATAATGGCAGTGATTATCGTCCAGGCGACATTCTTACTGTAGATGGTGGGTCAACTCGATATGTAACAGAATTAATAAACGGAAAATCAAAAATAAGATATCCAGCTCCTTTTCAACCAGCACAATTTAAAGTTGTTAATATTAAAGTTGGTTCAGTAGAAATTGATCCTGCTAATGCTGGAACTGGCTATGTAGTTGGAAATAGATTAAAATTCACTTCAAAAATGGCGTCACCAATTATATTATCTGTTACTTCTGTGGGCTCCCCAGCTGGAAATATTACAGGCGTAGAAATTGTTAACGCAGGAATAAGAACTTTATTCCCTGAAATACCTTCAATCAAAGCTGATATACTCGAACAAAGCGAAGGCTCTTCTAATCTTGGAAAAAATGCTAAATTTTCATTTACATGGTCAATTAATTCGCTTGAATTAGTTAATGCCGGAACTTATACTGTACTCCCTTCAACTACAGCGACTACAACAAGTACAATGGGCACAGGAGCTACGTTATCAATTAGTTACGAAATAAAAGGAATCATCACGGACAGCCCAATCATCTCTGACGAAGGGATCATAGTCTATGATGGATTCAGTGATGAATATCTTGTAGAATACCAAGTAAGAAAATGGTATCCTTATACTTCTTATAATAAAGATACTATAGTTGTATACAACAATGTTCCTTATGTGGCATTGACTAATTTTGTAAGCAATAGATATTTTGAATTTAATTCAAATATTACTACTACAAACAGTGACGACTGGCAGCCTGACAGTAACTATAAAATGAACACTCTAATCAATTATAGCGGTACTGCTTATAAAGTAGTGGATGATTATTTTGATGTCAGTCAACCAAACCCAGATCCTGTCACAGGAGATAATCATAAAACTCCAATAGTTTTCAATGAAAATCATTTGAGTACTATATTCCCATTGGCTATCTATAATGGTGGATATTTTGATGATGCTTCTAGTAAGGTATGGTCTTATTATCATCCAACTGCTGGTATGGCAGGCCGTGACCTAGAGCAAGTTATGACAGGTATTACATATCCTGGAGTAAATGTAATTGGTCCAAATTATGACCAAGCACCTGGATTTGATTTTGGAATTTATGAGCAAATAACTTATGATACAAGAACTTACGATGAGAATGGACTTGTGGATATCTACGGAGATCAAACTTTAGATTCAAACTATTTTAGTTTGTATAAAGATACACAGCTTGGTCTACGTCCAGAAGATATTCTGACAGATGGCGCTGCTTATATCGATGAAAATAGTAGTCATGCTCCTGAGGAATTAGTTCCTGGTCATATCTTTGACACATTGGATATCAGAGTTAAAACACTAGCAGATATTACAGTTAGCGGATCTCCTGAATTAGTAGTAATTGGTGTTTATGCTGATGATATATTAACTCGTTACTCATTTGATCCGTTAACAACCAACACTCCATTGCCGGTGGCTGGCATTGAGCGCATATTTGTATTGAATGACATTTATGGATTACAAGTTGAGAATGTTGATTACATTGTTAACTATGAGAAAATGTACGTACAGTTTTTTAAGGCACCTAAAATTCCATCTACTGTGTCAATTACAATTGTTGGAAATAGTGGCGAAAATGTAGTGTCAGACTCTGAGTTTATCGGCGACGGATTAAAGACTGAATTTGTCATTGATGATTTCACATTAAGCACTGTAAAACAAGCGTATGTTAAGGTGAATAATCAAATTGTAACTGCTTGGAGTTTACTGCGAGCTCCTATAGATAAATCGGCTTGGATTCCAAATCAACAATATTCAACTGATGATTATATTACCTATAACAATTTCACTTACAGAGTATTGGAAGATTTTGTAGCAACTGAAACTTTTGATTTTAGCAAAGTACAATCTGCTAATAGCATTGTAATTAGATTTGATAGTGCGCCAGCCAATGGTGCTGTAATACAAATTCATCTATTCAATATACCAGACACTTTACCAAACAAAGATACTTTCAAATCTTATAGTCAAATTAATTTACAGAAACATGTTGTGCCAGATAGTTTTGTGGCTAGTACATTAGATTACGAAATTCCATTGGATCAAACAATCGAATACGTACAACCATTCGAAGCAATGATTTATGTTAGAATAAATGGATCAATCATTGAACCCAGCAGTCAAGCATATTATGTTGCCAATGGTGTTATTGACAATTATAGTTTACCAACTAAACGCACAGTAGACGATGTTACAAAAATCTCAGACAGTGATATTGTTGTTGTAGTAGACAAAGTAACTAAAGTTAATAATTTTGATTATACAATAAACAGAAATGGTGTTGATCTGCCTACTATAACTTTCTCATCAATCCCTGCCGCAGGATCAAAAATAACAATAAGCAATAGAAGAATGAGTCGATATGTTATCTATAATGAAAACATATTGAATATTAAATCTAATGCTGGATTAACTGCTGGAGATATAATTGAAATTATAAGTTACAGTAATCATGACACTTATGATATGTTTGTTGAAGTACTTGATGGTGCAAAAACGCTAACAACTAGCGTGTCATTGGGATTTGAAGAAATTGGATTTGATTTGTCAAGTTTTGAAAATGAACAATCCAATGCTTTATTAGCACCATATTATGAATTATCACGACCTGTACATAACATCAATAACTTTAGAATTTCATTGAATGGTGCTGAATTAATTCCATTTTATGACTTTAGTTTTAATACACCAACTTCTCTGAGAATTGATCCTGCTTACGGTGTCGTCACTGATGACATTATTGTTACACAACATATTGGTGAAAAAACAAGACAGGAAAATGTTGAATATAGAATATTCAAAGGTATCACTGAAACTTATGAATATCTTGGAATCAGCAGTGGCACAATAACAAAGCTAACAAAAGATCTACTAGTAGATGACAAGTGGATTTATGTTAAAGATATAAATGTATTGAGCCCGCCTGATCCTAATAGAGCTTCTCCTGGCGTAGTCTTTATAGGTGGCGAGCGTATAACATTTAATGTTATTGATTTTATTAATAATCGTTTGGGGCAGTTACGAAGAGCAACAAATGGCACAGGTGCGCCTAGTGTACACTTGATTGGAACAAGAGTTGATGATGGCGGAATTAAAGTAGAAATTCCTAATTCAAGAGACTCTTATTATGTTCCATTCCCTTCAGTGTCATGGCGTTCGGAAACACAATACTATGTTGGAGATGTTATAAAACATCAAAATATTGTTTATCGTGTCAAAGCTGATTATAAAAGTGGTGTGGAGTTTACTGAGCCAGATCTCTTAGCCTATCTGGAAGTTTATACTCCTAGAATGACACTAGTAGGAAAGACCGGCGGACAACAAACTATAGGTAATGGAACTCTAATTAGACAAGGGAGAACATGGTTAACTCCAGGGCCTGGTTCGGCTGCTGACGGATTGGGTATCTTAGCTGCTAATACTGTACAAGTAAACTTCTTGAGGAGTCTGTAATGTATAATAATAACAATTCCTCGGGAGATTCTATTAGAATAAATAAAGAACAGCAAGAGAAAAAACAAATGTCAAAACCAAATGAAACCGGCGGCGTTAGAATTGAAGGACATATTAAAATATGGGATCCTTCATCTGGGGAAGTGATTATTAACAAGCGCAATGCCATTCATTATGAGAATTTCAGTGAATCACTAGCTCAAAGTATTGGTAATCAACAGCAAGGTTGGATTCACGAAATGTCATTTGGTAATGGCGGTACTAACGTAGATCCAACGGGTATTATCACTTATCTTCCCACTAATACCTCAGGCAGTAATGCTTCTCTATACAATCAAACTTATTATAAAGTCATTGACGTTAATAGCATTTATAATACTGACCCAACTAGAAACAAAATTGAAGTACGTCACGTGCCTGGAACAGTATATACTGATGTTCTTGTTACTTGCTTACTAGATTATGGCGAGCCAAGTGGTCAGCAGGCATTTGACAATAGCACTAATTTTAGTGACACTTATGTATTTGATGAGTTGGGGTTAAGAAGCTATAACGTAAATGGTGTTAACACTGGCAAGTTGCTTACACACGTTATATTCCATCCTGTGCAGAAATCATTGAATAGATTAATTCAGATTGATTACACAGTCAGAATACAAACACTAACTAACTTGAGTTCACAGCTATAAAGGTTATAGAATAAATGCCCTACTATATTAATCGCACAGATGGTACAAGCTTAGTTACTGTAGAAGATGGATCAGTTGACAACACAACTACAAGTCTTAGCCTGGTAGGAAAGAATTATCCTACTTACGGGCAAATACTAAATCAAAATTTAGTAAGTTTAATTGAAAACTTTGCTGCAAGTTCAGCTCCTGAATATAGTTTAACTGGGCAAGTATGGTATGACAATGCTAATAAGACATTGAACTTTTATAGAGATGGATCAGTTGATGATTATTGGCAAAAGTTAGCAGTTACAACTGAAAGTGATACTGCTCCGGCAAATCCAAGACTAGGTGATTTATGGTGGGATAGCAGTAACAGCCAACTTAAGCTTTATGATACAATAACATTATCTTGGAAAGTAATTGGGCCACAAACAACAAATGACGGATCTCTTAGAGTAATTGGTAATAATAATTTCGTACTACAAGTTGGTGGAAACAATGCTTTAACAATAGATACTTATGGTGCTTTAACTTTAGCATACAATCCTTGTTTTTATGGATATAATCACAGTGCTGGTGAAAATCTAACTACAGAAGGTGTTGAATCATATAACACATGGTTGCCCATTTATCAAGTTGATCGAGGAACTAATTTTAATTCAGTAATTGGTAAGTTCACAGTTAGAACTCCCGGTATATATAGAGTTTATGCTCAGGTTACTACTTTGGGTGGTCCAAATTTAGATTTAGAGAATGAAATTAGAATTCGTTGGTGTAAAGATGAGGATACTGCTGGCTCTACTATAACTGCGAGTAATAATCACAGTGATAATATGCAATTACAATTAATCTGCAGTGGTCTAATAGATTGTCTAGAAGGTGAAACACTAACATTAGCATACAGCACTGCTACAGACTGTTATATCAGTGATACTGGTAGTACTTATAGCATTCAGTTAGTTGGCTAAC
Source organism: Chloridella minuta (assembly GCA_032273045.1). NCBI lineage: Eukaryota > Xanthophyceae > Mischococcales > Pleurochloridaceae > Chloridella > Chloridella minuta. Next base: position 14,258 of record JAUKPQ010053774.1, on the reverse strand, counting down.
GCCAATAAATAACTGGGAGCCATTTTAATGTCCTATATTGTTAATCGAACCGATGGAAATATTGCCGCTGTAGTCAATGACGGAGTTGTTGATACAACTACTAGTTTAAATTTAGTTGGTAAAGGTACCTCTAATTATGCTGAGACAGTAGCAGAAGATTTAATTGCTCTACTGGAGAATCACGCCAGTATATTAGCTCCAAGAAGACCTTTACCTGGACAACTTTGGTTTAATAAATCTGAACGTCAAATAAAAGTTTATGACGAGCTTAAGCAACAATTCACAACTGTAAACAATGCGGCAATTAGCACTACTGCTCCGGCAAATCCTGTTACTGGGGACATGTGGTATAATAGTGATAAAAAACAATTGTATTTTTATCGAGGTAATTTTTGGCAAATTGTTGCTCCTGCTTATACTGATAGTCAAGGTCGTAGTGAACTAGTTGTAGAGACTATTAAAAATGTTCAGAATAACGAATTCACCGTTATTACTTTTTATGTTAATAATAAAAGAACAGTCATAATAAGTTCAAATGCTGAATTTACTCCATATCCTGCTTTGTTGGGATTTGAAAAAGTCTATCCTGGCATTAATATTGTTAGTGTATACGGTTTTGTAAATGACGCAAAGTTAAACGGAACTAGCTTTTATGCAGATGTTGCTCATGGGTTAGATGTTGAAGCAGATGCTACTTACATGCATGCTAACGTAGATACAAGCACTATTGGTAATCTAAGTGTATTAAATAGAGACTTCACCTTAGGTGCTAACAATGATCTTTTGATATCGGCTACTGTTAGTAGCATATCACTAACAGCAAATGCCAATGTTGACTTAACATTAAATGGGTATGGTGGATCAACTTTAACATTTGATAATGCCACAAATCGAATAGCAATAAACAAAACTACACCAACAGTTGAACTAGATGTTAATGGATCAATTAATGCTGATGGCGATATTAAAACTGGCGGCCGTTATAATTTTGGCGCTAGTTATATTGTTGAAGCAGACGATATTAATACAGACAACAATGTTATTATTAATGCTGGAGGCACCAACTCTTTACGTATTAACAGCGACGGATCGCTCGAAGTAACTAATCAACTTAGAGCAGATAATATTCTAATAGAAAACGATTCTAATTTTAACGGTAATGTTAATGTTTCTACATTACCTACTCAAACTTCTCATCTAACTAATAAGCGTTATGTAGACGCAGTAGTAACTTATAATGTTATGCCAATTGGTAGTGTTATTATGTGGTACGGCGATACAGTAGATATTCCAGATGGGTGGAGTATCTGTAATGGAACCAATGGCACTCCGGATCTACGCGATAGATTTATTATGGGTGCTGGTTCTAGTGCTATGGGCGGACAAACAGATACTTTTGCCAACGGTGTAAAAAACTTTGCTTCAGCTGATACTAGTACCATTGGTGACCATACACATACCGGTACAAACAATGAAGGCGGTGCGCATAACCATGATGGCTTTGTTGGCGGCCATGTTCTAACAACAAGTGAATTGCCAGAACATAATCACAATTTCACTGATATATATGGATTACGTGATGATGCTAATCCGCCAGTTTATGACAGAAATGGTAATAGATTAGAATATTATACTGGATGGGGTAGTGACGGAGATGCTGATTCTGGTTCTGGAATCTTCCGTGATTGGACAACCGATAACACAGGCAGCGGAGCCAGCCATAACCATAGTATCAATAATTCTACCACTCACACACATACATTTACAGCAGACCCAGGCGGCTCGCACAAACATACTATAGCATTTGATAATAGACCAAGTTGGACTGCTTTATATTTTATAATGAAAACTAGCAACGTGTTATTGCCCCCAAGTTTCTAATAGTATAAAAGCTATAAATATTATAAACAAGAGCAGGTGCCATGGCCTATAACATCACGACCACTTCTGGATTAACATCATACACTATTACCAATGGTGCTATTAATAATCAAACAAATTTAAGCTTTATTGGTAAAGGCTCATTAAATTATGGCAGTAGTCTCAACACTAACTTTTTGAGATTATTAGAAAACTTTGCTGATGTTACCGAGCCTGATAGTCCTATCATTGGACAAATATGGTGGGATACTTCTACTAATAATCTTAAAGTATATGATGGTGTTGAATTTGTTATAGTATCGCCACCATTGGACAGAATTACTAGTTCTACTATTGGTAATCTAGAAATTGCTTCGAGCAGCATTACTGGTGAAATTACCAATGGAAATATTAATATTGGCCCAAATGGTACAGGCAATACTGTCATCAATCGTCTTGCTATTTTGAATACCGGTGTTGGTAAAGTTCCTTATACTGCTGCTAACGGTATGATAGTAACAAGTACATTATCATTTAACCCAACTGACAATACTCTTACTGTTACAAATTTAAGTGCCACTAACATTGCTGGTACACTAACAACTGGCCCGCAAGCTGCTATTACTTCAGTTGGTACATTAGACAATTTAGCAGTAGCTGGTAATATTGCAACTGGTAATGTTATTACAAGTGGGCAGCATATTGGTTATCTAACAGGTGCAATTGGCGCTAATCTTGCGAATGCTGGCGCATTCACTACATTAACTGCAAGTTCAGCAGCTATTACTGGTAATGCCACAGTTGGTAATTTAATAGCAAGCGGTCAAGGCGGGCAAGTACAAGGTTACTTTACAGGCGCAATTGGCGCTAATACTGCTAATACTGGTGCGTTTACAACACTAACTACTACTGGTAATGTTGGCATTGGTACTTCTAGCCCAGGATATCAGTTAGATGTGCGAAAAGATCAAAATGCAGCAACAGTAATCAGAGTGTTAAATGCAAGTGCAGGCTTGTTAGCCCAATCAATATTTCAAGCACAAGCTGGTCCATCTTCATATGTAAATTATTTGACTTCGATTGCTGGAACTTACAATCAAATAGTCGGAAGTGGTATAACAAACAGTTATATTGATTTTGATTACCAATATTTCCGTAATAATGCGGGAACAACTAATATGACTATTACTCCAGGTGGCAATGTTGGCATTGGAACATCATCACCTACATATCCATTAGTCATTAGTAGATCAGCAATACCAACTTATCTTTATCAATCTGATGGATTTGGTGCTCAAATAACCGGTGTTAATGGTGCAGGTCTCGGTATTTCGGGCACATTCAGTAATACTGATATGGCAATTTATTCTAATAGTACTGAAAAGATACGAATTGGTGCAAACGCAAATGTCTTTGTTTCAGGAAATGTTACAGTTACAGGAAACATTTCTACTACTGGATCAGTAAGAATTGACACACCATTCTTTGAAAATAGCACAACAGTGGCAGCGGACTATACAATAGCAACTGGCAAAAATGCTGGTACCTTCGGACCTGTTACTATAAATAGTGGGGTAACTGTAACTATCCCGAGTGGTAGTGTTTGGAGTGTTGTCTAATGCCTGTTAAATTAAATTCGTCTGGTGGTGGCTCTGTAACACTTGATATTGGATCCACTGGATCTACATATACTCAAACATTGCCATTGATTAATGGATCATTGGTTGCTGCTGATAGTGGTGGTAATGTTAATGTTAGTAGTAATGTTGCAATTGGCGGCGCTACTGTTGGGCAGGCTGGATATCGCTTTGCGTTACAAGGTTATGCTGCTTCTGCGGTACCTCTATATCTTCATTCTGACGCAACTAATGCTTATCTTTATTCTCCAAATCCAGTATATTTAGGTTCCACTGGGGCAAATCCAACTGTGCTTGTTAGCAATAACACAGCTCGATTAACTATTGGTACTAGTGGTCAACTAGGTATCGGAGTTAGCCCAAGTTATGGATCCTCGGGGCAAGTTTTAGTTTCTGGCGGCGCAAGTGCTGCTCCATCGTGGGCTTCAGCAATTAATTCTGCTACTGCTATTACAACTACAACAACATCATTTACTGGCGCAGCAACTGCGAGTACAACACTTACGGCTTCAGCTGTGACTGGTACAATTCAGGTCGGGCAAGTGATCGCGGGAACAGGCGTTACAGCAGGTACAACTATTCTAGCGCAGACTAGCGGAACAACGGGAGGCGCTGGTAACTATACGATCAGCACTGCTGCAACTATTAGCGGAACTACCACTATCACTGTTGTTGGTGTAGAATTTCGAGACATTCCATCTTGGGTGAAGCGTATTACATTGATGTTAAATGGTGTTAGTTTAAGTGCGACTGCTTATTTGCGTTTTCAATTAGGCTCTGCTGCTGGTATAGAAAGTTCCGGGTATATTTCTTCAGGAATATACTGGGGTGCTGGAACAGCGGGTTCAACTTCAACAACTGGCTTTGATGGTTATGGAGACGCTGGAGCGGCGGCTAACAGATATGGAGCTTATACATTTACATACATGGGATCGAATATTTGGGCGTTAACAGGGTCCCACAGTACAGGTACTGCTTATATGTTTGGTGTTACGGGAACTAAAACTCTTGCTGGTACTCTTGATCGACTCCGAGTTACTACAACTACTGGTACTGACACCTTCGACGCTGGTTCCATCAACATACTATATGAATAAGAGGTAAATTAATGTCAACACTTAAAACCATTAATATCATTCACCCAACTGGTTCGACCAATAACATGGTTAGTGATGCTGGTGGTAACGTAACTGTTGGAAATAACTTAACTGTTACTGGTAACTCAACAGTTGGTGGTAACTCAACAGTTGGTGGTAATCTAACTGTTACTGGTAATTTTATTCCATCATCCTCATATAGACGTAATCATATTATCAATGGCAACATGAGAGTTGCTCAGCGTGGAACTTCATTCACAAGTGTTGCTAATGGATCACTGGTAAATCATTATACATTAGATCGTTGGTTTGGTTATAGAAGTTCGTATGCTAATAATTTAAGTATAAGTCAGCAAGCCGGTTTTGGCGGAGCACAATATTGTCTACGTCATCAAAGAGCAGCCGGTGACACAAATACTGGCGGTATGTTGATCGGGCAAATCATTGAATCTGCTAACATGGCAGATTTACAAAGTCAAACTGTTACTGTATCTTTTTGGGCTAGAACAGGCGCAAATTATTCTGGAGGTAGTTTAACAGTTGGCTTAGCAACAGGAACAACTGCTGATCAAGGTGCAGCAACATTTATTTCTGGATGGGCTGGTGGAACTTATCCTATTAACACAACGCAAGCAATAACTTCAACTGCAACACGATATACATTTACCGGGACTGTTCCATCAAATGCCTTGGAAATGATTTTTCATATTGTTTGGACTCCTTCGGGTACTGCTGGTGCTGCTGATTACATTGAAATAACAAACGTACAAGTAGAGCCTGGTTCGGCTGCCACTCCATATGAATATCAAAAAGTCAGTGAGCAGTTGGCGGAATGCCAGAGGTATTACTCCAAATCTTATGACATCACCACTGTGCCAGGTACAGTCGTAAATAACGGCGCTGCTTGGAATTATATAGCTCAAACAGCAGCTATTGGTGACATTGGTGTTTCTGTTCCACTTAAAGTAACAATGCGGACTACGCCAGTTGTAGTTTGGTATTCTCCTGATACTGGCGCTTCCGGTGTTTGCGGGTCTCAAAGCGGCGACAAGACTGCTAATCAACAATATGTGGGAACAAGCTCAATTGCTGTGTACATAACGGCTAGCAATGCTAACGGCCAAGTTCGCGCTCACTATACAGCAAATGCAGAACTATAATATGAAAATTAAGGAACTAAAATGCCAGTAACAATAAACGGCTCGACAGGTATCACAACACCAGGTGAAACAAATACTGGTACAGCTACTATTAGTGGTGCTACTATTATTGGCGGCGCTACTACTTTCAATGCCGCAATATCAACAACTAGCGCAGCATCATCTGCTCCTTATGCTTTAACTGACGGAACTACTATTACTCCTGATTTCAGTGTTCGTAATAACTTTTCTGTTACACTAGGTGGAAATCGTACACTGGCAAATCCAACAAATATAACTGTTGGGCAGTCTGGTATAATTTATCTAACACAGGATGGCACAGGAAGTAGAACATTAACATATGGAACATATTGGAAATTCCCTTCAGCTATTGCTCCTACATTAACTACTACTGCGAATGCCACTGATGCTCTAGTTTATTTTGTTCGTACATCGACTAGTATTACAGTAAGTTATCTACTTAATATAGGATAATCAATGACTCTTCCTGTTTCAATGATGCCAATGGCGATGACCGCAAATCGTAGCACAACATACAGTACGCCCCGTTCTTTACGTTTTCGTGTACAAGGATCTTCATGCCTGCGTCGCACAATTAGACAGACTGGTGATCTTCAAAAGATGACATTTTCATTTTGGTTTAAACCTTGTGCGACTCAAGGTGGCCATTGGATTCTTGGCAGTTATCTAAATCCAACTAATTCTTTCAGCATAATTCAAAGTAGTGTTAATATATCAGGGGTTACTGCTGATTATGATTCCATTGGAATCAATTTTCAATCTTCTAATGCAAATACTACTGCTTTTAATTTAATCAATGCGGGTATCTTTAGAGATTTCGCTTCTTGGTATCATGTTGTTGTGGCAATTGATACTACGCAAGCTACTGCTGCTAACAGAATCAGAATTTATTCCAACAATGTTGAACTTTCTTATACTATTTCTACAACAATAGCGCAGAATTCATACATAGATACTTGTAATACTATCGGTAATCCAATGAGTATTGGTGGACAGTATAATCCATCAAATGGAACAATATACTATAATAGAGATATGTTGATGTCAGATTTCTATTTTATTGATGGGCAGCAACTTACACCAAGTAGTTTTGGATATTATGATACAACCACTGGTGTTTGGAGACCAAATAATTATAATGGAACATACGGAGCTAACGGGTTTTATCTACCATTTGATGATATCGCTCAAACAGTTAATTCCAATGATGGATTAGGCAAAGATGCTTCGGGAAATAACAATTATTTTATAACAAGTGGGCTTGGTTTATCTACAGCAGCTGGATCTTACACATATTCTTCAACAACTGACGTTCCTCATTTTAGAGACGCAATATCAGCAAATTATCCAGTGGTTAATAGGTTAATAAATCAACCAACTGCAGGAGGTCCAACTTTCAGTGTCATTGATAATAATTTATCATTAACATTAAGTGCAGCGGGATCAGCAACGCTAATAGAAATCCCAGCTACTATGGCAATTCCCTCCACTGGTATATATTATTGGGAGGTTTATATTTCACAATCAAATGTCACGTATGCTTATCCTGTCGCCATTGGTATTTCTTCGAATAGCGGTTTGGGAAATGGCACAACATTTGCCAACAATCATTATTACTATATTCCTAAAACTGGTAACAAAGTTATCAATGGAACAGCAACCGCATACGGGGCTACTGCCGCGCAGAACGATTACATTGGAGTATTATTTGATGCTGGTGTCGGAAAGCTAACTTTTTATAAAAACGGGGTAGGGTTAGGTGATATTACAGGTATATCTACTACCACCACATGGTATCCGAAATTTGGATCTAACGATAACTGTTCTCTTGCGGTTAACTTTGGACAATTACCATTTTATGGTGTAGCTGGAAATGGTGTTATGCCAGGTGGCGTGCGACTCAATGCTTATAATACTCCTGATTCTGCTGTCTTAAATGGTGCGGCACATATGGCAGTTACCAAATATAATTCTACTGGGACAGGCACTTCGGTAACAGTTAGTAATTCTGTTATGGGTGTAGCATTCACTCCGGATTTAGTTATAATACATAATGCTAATACCAGTGGGTTTACTGGGTTTAGTGGCTGGCAAGCAATTGACAATGTTCGTGGTTCAGCTTATTCATTGGATCTTGCGGACGCTGCTGCTGAAGTATTTTTAAATCCTAGAAGAGTATATCTCGGGGGAGGAAACATTGGTTTTACTGTTACTTCAACTGCTGGCAATGGCGATGCTTTTAACTCATCTAACTTTGTCAATGATTATGTAGCATACCAATGGAAGACAAATAGTGGAGCTGCTTCTACTAATATTGCTATCAATACTTATGGGTCACCTACACCATCTATTGCCAGTTCAGTATCGGTGAATTCAACTGCTAAATTTAGTATTGTGACATATACAGGAAATGGAACAGCTGGAGCTACAGTTGGGCATGGATTTGCTGGAACTGCTCCAAGCATGATTTTTATTAAACAAAGAACTACAGGTACATCGAACTGGGTTGTATATCATACATCAATTGGTAATACTACTTCAATTTTATTAAATTCTAGGAACGCAGCAGCAACAGCAAGTAACGCATATTGGAATAATACAACGCCTGGCGTTAATGTGTTTACACTTGGGACTGGTGCTACAGCTGGGTCTACGGTTAATACCTCAGGTTATGCATACGTTGCTTACTGTTGGGCAGAAGTTAAAGGTTATTCTGCTTTTGGTAGCTATACTGGAAACAACAATGCCGACGGACCATTTGTATATCTTGGATTTAGACCAAGATTTATTATGATTAAAGACAGGACAACAGCGTTAACAAATTGGCTGTTTGTTGATACTACAACAAGTCAGTTTATTAATCCAGCTAGTAATACTATTTCATTAAATGCGTTTCCTAGTTATTATGGCCAAGCTGTTAATTGTATTGATATATATTCGAATGGATTTAAAATAAAAATTGATACTACAACTGCTGGCACAAATGATGTAAACAAATTAAATGATGTTTACATCTACGCTGCCTTTGCTGAAAACCCATTTAAAAATGATATAGCTAGATAACAGAATAGCAGACATCGTGAACTCATAAATAGTAAGTCGCCAGGGGTAAAAATGACTTATACTATTGAACCAGCACTTCATGATACCATAACTTTAGAAATAGGTGTCACTGATAACAGTACTAGCTTAACGCTAATAGGAAAGAATGTTCCTAATTATGGAGAAGGAATAGCTCAAAATTTTGTAAAGTTAATGCAGAATTTTGCTGGAACATCAGCTCCAAATGGACCACTCGACGGGCAACTTTTTTATGATATTAATCTTAAAGCTTTAAGATTATGCCAAGGCGGCGAATTTAGAAAAGTACTTGCTTGCGTAACAGCAACTAATGGGTCCACCCCCACTTCAAACAATGTTGGTGATTTGTGGTGGGATACAAGCGCCGGCGTTGGCGGCGAATTAAAATTATATAACGGAAGCGGTTGGTCCTCTATTGGTCCTTATACATTAGCTACTTCTGCGTCTGCTTTACCTGCTCAAATAATTGATTCAGGTAGTGTTGCCAGAGATGTTATTAAATTTATGATAGGATCAACTACTGTGATGGTCATGTCTCAGTATAGTTTTATCCCATTAACTCCATTTGCTGGTTTTCCTTTTATTAATGCTGGTTTAACTTTTGCTACTGATGTTTTTGTTCAAGATAATGCTGTAAGAGGAAGTATTATAGCTCCTGTAGTTACCGCAGGGGCACTTACCGCAAGTACAATAAATGCTGGAACTATCGGTAATAGTGGAGCAACATTAACAGGTACATTATCTACAGGATATCAAAATAATATCACAACTGTAGGAACACTTAGCGGCTTAACTGTTACAGCCAATGGCAATTTTCAATCTAGTATAACAGTATCAAGTATAGTAAGCGGAGCAACCGGATCATTTGCCACAGTTGAAGGCAATCAAATAAACATTGGAAATATTACTACAACAAACGGTGTATTTTATTCAAACGGACAGCCATTAGTTTCTACTATTACAGCATTTAATGGTACAGTAGGTGCTACTACTCCTAGCACTGGTGTATTCACAAGTTTAACTAGCAGTGGAAATATAACTGTTAACAGTACTAATCTAACTACTGCTATTGTTAATGGTGGCACAAGCGGTACTGGTAATATTGGTGCTACTGGTGCCACATTTAATACATTGTTTGCTAAAGCATCAACCGCACAATATGCTGACTTAGCAGAAAAATATCACAGTGATCAGAAATATGCTCCTGGCACAGTAATGAAGATTGGCGGACCAAATGAAATAACACGTTGCGATGAAGAAAATAGTTATGATGTTTTTGGAGTTATATCAACAGCGCCTGCATATCTAATGAATGATACTACATTGGATGATATGTGGTTACCAGTGGCACTAGTAGGTAGATGCCCAGTAAATGTAATTGGTCCTGTAAAAAAAGGCGAACGCTTAATAAGTGCTGGTAACGGATGTGCTAAAGCATCCGATAGTGGTGTATGTTTTAGAACAGTACTTGGCAGAGCTTTAGTTGATAAGACAACTGATGAACTTGAATTAATCGAATGTTATATTAACACAAATTAATATACTAAATATAAGAAATTAGGAACTAAGAAATGACCTATGCATCAGCTGGCACTATTGAAGCCGCAGATTTTAACAATAGAGCAACTACAGTTAATAATATTTGGGGCGTCGGCGCAGGAAGCAACGGATATGGTCAAAGCACTACTATTTCAAATGTTTCAGCTCTGGGCACAGTCGCAGCCAGTGACTGGGCAACATTAACTACACGTCTTAATAGTCTTACCAATCATCAAAGTGGTACAGGAACACTTACAACAGGGTTTTATACCGCAGGCAATCTTATCACATATTGGGCTAATGTTGAAACAGCAATGTCTAATATTCAAACTAATAAATTACTCTATAATAGTACAAGGGGAACAGCACAGCCTACTTCTTTACTTAATTTTTCAAGTTCTACAGGTTGGACTACAAGCAGTACAAAAGAATTTTCAGTGACATTTACAAGTACTGATACTGTTCGTTATTTTTTTAATGCTGGTGGAATTATTACATTTTTTATGGGGCAATCGGGCGGTGTTAATAGCAAATCCACTGATTGGGCCACATTCTTAACTAATACAGTTGGAACTATTAGCTTTGGTAGTAACTATTGCAGTAGAAGTGGCACAGGTGGTGATCAAGGCAGTGCTACTCCTGGCGGCTCGCCCACATTGAATACTAGCATTGGCTTTCATAGTTTAACAACATCATATCAAACTTTATTCGCAATTGGTTCTACTAGTGCCACAGTAGATTATGGAAATAATTACATTACTATCGAAGCTAAGGTTGGCGGTGCATTATATGGAGCAAGTTCGAATATTGTTTCATTCCGTGTTATTATGTATGATGCTGCTGCTGATGTTAATGCTGACTTAGTAGATGGTGTTACTGCTTTAAGTGTAGGAATGACTCCACCTGAAGTAACTTATCTTGCTAACGTATGGAGTTTTCCAACTGCGGCTGTAGTTACAAATACACAAAATACATTGTCAGTTACTCCAACCATTGATTATTTGCTTGTTGGCGGTGGTGGCGGTGGCGGTAACGGCATTTATAATAGAGCATCCGGCGGTGGTGGCGGTGGCGGCGGCGTCTTATACGGAAATGCGGTTGCTGTGTCTGCTGCGGTACAATACAATATTAGCGTTGGCGGGGGCGGCGGATATCTTGCTACACCTTCAAACACAGTAGCACCTGGCGTCACTGGAACTAATACAACCTTCTCTCTGGGTACTGTTATTGCTTATGGCGGCGCCGGCGGCGGATCTTATACTTCAGCGGTCGGACAAGGTGGTTCTGGCGCAGGCTCTGCTTCCACAGGTGACGCTTATAATGGTTTAACTCCTGGTGTACTTGCGGCTGCTGTTGCTCTTGGGCAAGGTTATGGCGGCGGCTATGCTGTTGGAAGTTCAGGAGTGAATACTTCTGCTGGTGCTGGCGGTGGTGCAGGTAGTGCTCCTACAACTGGTTCATCTGGCGGCACTGCTGGAAATGGAGGAAATGGCAGATCAATATCAATTACAGGTACTGCTGTTTACTATGGTGGTGGTGGTGGTGGCGGTGGCCAATCTACTGGCGGCACCGGCGGCCTAGGAAACACTAGTGGTGCTGGCGCTGCGTATGTTGCTACTGGAGCTGCTGGCGGAAACGGAGCAGCTGGATTTGGTGGTGGCGGCGGGGGTGGCGCTGGCGGATCAACAGCAAGCCCATATAATAGTGCTAGAAGTGGTGGCGGCAGTGGCATTGCCATTGTAAGATATAGAGACATTTATGCTAACGCAACTGCTACAACTGGTTCGCCAACTTATTCACTAACTGGTGGATTTAGAATATTTACATGGACCGGCGTAGGTTCAATTACGTTGTAATGGGAAATTTTTAAATGGCACATTTTGCTCAATTAGATGAAAATAATATAGTACTTCAAGTTGTTGTTGTAAACAACAATGAACTTCTTAATCCTGAGGGACAAGAAGAAGAAATTAGAGGTATACATTTCCTTCAAGCTCATTTTGGGATGAATACTCGTTGGGTACAGAGTAGTTATAATTTAAAATTTAGACGTAATCATGCTGAAATTGGCGGAACATATGATCCTGTGCTTGATCATTTTTTACCTAGATGTCCGTTTGATTCAAAAAAATGGACTATCTCGGATGAGACAGGTTGGAATTGGGTGCCTCCTGTTCCATTCCCTAGTTTTGATCAAGTTGATAAAGCTAGTATTTCTGGCAAGTTTTATGATTGGGACGAAGAAACTGCTAATTGGGTATTAAAAAACTTTTTAACTCCTCCATAATAAATTGATATAACAGTGTAATCATATTATACTGCGTTTATGGATATCCAACATCAAGCACAATTAAGTTTTGATCATGCTGTTGCCAAAAGAAATCTTCAGCAGCGAATGCAAGCACGGTTAAATGTCACATACAACGAAGGCTTCTTTACTGTCACAAAAGAACAGATTAACTTCCTTGACTTACTAGGATCGCAAGAAGTTGTGCTACTTGACAACTACGAAACTCCAATCAAATTAAACGCCTTCGAACTTCTTAAATTAATGTTTGAGCGTTATCACGAAATTATGAATGAGTGGTGTGAAGAGTACGAACAATTAAAGAAGACTAGAACAGCTAAGAATGTCTAATATTGGTGCTGTCATAATTGCTAATAATACTGATAGATTTGACTATGAAAAACTAGCTAGAATTTCTGCTGACAAGATCGAACGCAATCTCAACATCCCAACAACAATAATAAACGTTCAGAAAGAACGCAACCAAAGATATGTAGATTTTGGCAGAGTCGATTGGCTTAACATGGGTAGGACACAAGCCTACGAATTATCTCCTTATGATCGTACACTGTTAATCGATGCTGATATGTTCGTACATACCAATACATTGACAACACATCTAGATTCAAACGTAGATTTCGCCATTGCCAGGCAGATGTATGATCCCACTACTGGAGCTTACTATGTTCAAAATTTAGGTAAGAGTAAGATCGAACAGACATGGGCAACTATTGTCATCTTCAATAAATCTACGATTGCCAAGAACATATTCGATCTTGCTCAACACGTCCTTGATCATTATAGATATTATAGTCTGCTTTATAACTTTAAAGACTTTCCGCTGCGTAACGATTATGCTTTCAGCATTGCTTGTCACATACTTGGTGGATATGGACAGAAGAAGTTTGATATTGCTAACTACCCTTTAGTAAACTGCGACTTTAATACTGAAATTAAAGAAATAAATGATGACAACATCCTAGTGACCTACAATAATAACAAAAAGAAATATCTACAGCGTATTAAGTCAGATGTACATATACAAAATAAATCAAGCTTGTTTGGACTAATTGATGAGTAGAGAAGGACAAGGTTTTCTTACAGTTGCTTGTAATTCTGACACGACAGATTATCTTAGCATGGCTTATCGTCTGGCAGAGAGCATACATGACACACAGAAAGTAAAAGCTGTCAGTGTCATCACCGATGTTAAAAACATAGATCCAAAATACACCAAAATGTTTGACAAGATCATTCAAGTTGATGCCAATGGCTTTTGGGGAGAAACTCATGTATGGTCCGCTTCTCCATATAAACAGACATTTAAGATAGAAGCTGATATGATACTGCCAACAAGCATTGATCACTGGTGGGCAATATGTGATCAAAAAGACGTTGTGCTGACAGATAAAGTCTATACCTATTGGCATGAAGTAATAACCAACAGAAGTTTTAGAAAAGTATTTGATGAGAATGATCTACCCAATATCTACAGTGGAATCTATTACTTCAGATACAGTAAAGAATCTCGTGAGTTCTTCAACATCGTATACTATGTTTTTAATAATTGGAATTA
>JAUKPQ010053664.1:0-27321 GCA_032273045.1 Chloridella minuta | reverse complement strand
CCGATGGCGCTTACGACTACAACAACAAGTACTTCACCGATGATGTGAAGTACCACTGCCCAAGTGGCTTACCCGAAGCAGAAGAACAAGAAGTGCAACGCTTGGTCGTGGCCGCGTATCGCGCTTTAGGCTGCCGTGGCTGGGGTCGTGCCGACATCATGTTGCGCGCATCTGACCGAAAACCGTTCTTGCTGGAGATGAACACATCACCCGGTATGACCAGCCACTCCTTGGTGCCCATGTCTGCGCGTGCAGCTGGCATCGGCGTCACCCGCTACGTCATCGGCACTTACGCTGCGGCTGCCCTCTGCTTCGGGATCGCAGGAATTCTGCTCGCCGGCTACTTGCAGACCCCGGCAACCACCATGGCTGACACGTACCTATTCTCAACCATCACCGCTGTGATCATCGGTGGCACCGCCTTCGGCGGAGGACGGAGTCGCATTGTCGGCACGGCTGTGGGTGCCGTGTTCATTTCCCAACTCAACGTCTTCCTCACCGCTACCGGTGCCCCATCCTCGATCACCTATCTCGTGCAGGCCGCGGCCATCGCGGTCGCAGTACTGCTCAACAGCCGTGATGCTCTCACGGATGTACGCCGGTACATGTCGCGGTTCGGTCGCACGCGCCGTCAACTGCAATCGGTCGGCTGACGACTTCTGCTGTCATGTAGACCGGCTCGCGCGTGGACTCGACAATCTGTACATCGGAGCCGGTCTAGATGTCACATGGCGGATGCTTGTGTCAACATGGGTGTAGACGATGCGTTTGTAGGACGAAACCTGGGTAGAAACGAGGGAACGTGGCCAACAATCCGAAGGGTACGAGAACGGCCGGAGGGCTCAGCCGACGGAGAAAGTTGGCGCAATCGAAGGAGGGAGCCGAATACGCCGAACGTCGAGCTCGGATCATCGCCTCGGCTGCGGCGGCCTTCCAGGAGGAGGGCTACGACAAGACCACCCTGAACGACATTGCTGCTCGGGCCGGCACCGACCGCGCGTCCGTCTACTACTACGCGTCGAGCAAGGAAGAACTGTTCGAGCAAGTATGCTCCGGTATGCTGGCCGCCAACCTCGCAGCAGCCGAGGAGATCGCGATGCGCGACTTGAGTGCTCCGGAGAAGCTCGAATTGATCATGGCGCATCACCTCAAGACTCATGAGGATGCCTATCCCCAGTCGACGGTGTTAGTTCAAGAACTGCGGCGAGTGACGGATGCAACAACCACGTGGTCACGAGACGAAGTCTCGCGGATGCGCCGGTACGAGGCAGTTGTGCGCTCGATCATCGAGAACGGTGTGGAGGATGGAACCCTCCGCTCGGATATCGACCCGGAACTGGTGATACATGCCATTTTTGGGATGCTCAACTGGACTCACCGGTGGCTCAGACCCGGGGGACGCTATGACTCGACGCAAGTCGCCCAAGCGTTCGCCGATATTGCACTCGCGGGCATCACACCTGCAATGCCGCATGACTCGCACGCGACGAAGAACTCGCCTGCACGGTGAAGTGTGGCTTGAAAGGGTTTGCAGCCGGACCGGCTTCGCAAGGCGAGACCTCGGAGTTTGAGGTGCTGTAGGCGAACTCGCCTGTCCAGTAGAGCTAGGCGTCCAACATTATTGGGCGCCTAGCTCTACTGGACAGCCTACTCAGTCAAGGAGATCCGCTACGTTGGCCGCGGCGTCGATTCCGGCTCCACCGGAGAAGAGCACCCCCACACGCAGAGCTTCCTTGATTTCCTCGGCGGTGGCCCCCTCAGATCGAGCGATCGAGGCGTATACCCGCAGCGCGCTGGAGTTCTTCTGCGCGGTGAGCATAGCCACGACCATCAGCAGCTTCTGGGCTCGAGTGATCGCACCGCTGTCGAGGCACGTCTTACGCCAGGCGAGGTATGCGGTGAACATGTCTGGGTCGCGCTCAGCGTAGTCGACGTGCGACTGAGGCAGGGCGCTTCCGACCTCGGCGTGCATAGCGGTGAGGGGTGAGGAGGATTCGGTCATGGCGTCAAACTTCCTTTCTAATTTTCGCTGACGGCGGCGCTGTTGACGTGCCTCAGCGACATCTCGATCCACCGTGTCCATTCGACCAGCAGTTGATCTTCGTGAGCATCGATGACGTACTCAGGTACACCTGAAATCAAGTACAGACCTGTCTTGATCCGAAGCCGGGCACCGTCCTGGCGGACCTGAGTCATGAATCGCGTTACCTCGGTACCGTCGGCGAGCCGTCCGACACCGGTCGAGATCGTGTCGTATCCAGGCTCCGGAGCGGCTGGAGTCCACTCGGGTCCGTATGAGCAGTACATGCGGAAAGGGACGTGGCCGAGTTCTTCGACTACTTGTAACCGCTTTTCCGCATCGTGCGTTGTCTCCCAAGCGAACAGGTAGTGCTCCGGAAAAGCCGGGTACATTACCCCGTGAATGTCGTCAGTTGCGGTTGACCACCAATCGGTGAACTGTTGCTGCGTAATTCCCTCGACCTCGAAGTCGGCTAAACACGGCCGCCAGGACCCGTCGGACTCGTGAGCCCATTCTTTCCACTGCGCGTCGGAACGCTCGAGATCGGGGGCGAGGTACCGTGCCATGTCGTCGGGCGGAATTCGGTCGTGAAGAAGCCGCAGGGCCCGCCGCGCCGAGACGAGTTCGAGGTGGTCGAGGTCCGCACCGTGGCGGCGCCCGTGGAGGAAACTCCGGACCGCCGGGGAAGACTGTGCTGGTACACAGTCGGTAGGGGCTGCGGATCCTACAGCTGCCCACGTCGTGAACGTCTCGTCGCTCAGACGTGGAAGCATCTCGGACAGGGCTTCTATGACGGGATACTGCCCATCAGCGGCGACGGACAGTTCGAGTGCGATATCTGTGTCCTTCTCGAACAGACGAACTATTGAGTCCCACAGTTGTCGACTCTCACTGAGCTGCGAAAAATACTGAGGTATGCCGGCAGAATCCTTGGTGAGGAAGTTTCGGCCGGTACTCACCTCGAGGACTTCCGCAACCATCGCAGGAGCCATTCCTGAATCCAGTCCGAGCCGAAACACTTCGGCGCTGGCCAGAGTGTTGATCGTGTTGAGCACATTGTTGAGGGCTTTGATGATCTCGCCCGCGCCTGTGTCCCCGCAATGAAACTGATTGCTGCTGAAATGCTGAAGTACCGGCATCGCCCGATCGAAGTGTGCGCGATCGCCGCCGACCATCACCGTCAGGGTCCCGTCAGCCGCCCGTGCGGCTCCGCCGCTGACAGGGGCGTCGATCAGTCCAGCACCGCGGGCGGCAAGCTTGTCCGCCAACTCACGCACCAAAGCCGAGGAGACGGTGCTCATCACGACGACAAGCGGCGCTGCGCCGGGACCGATACCGTCGATTACTCCACCAGAGCCGACGATCACAGTCCGGAGTTGTTCGCTGGTGTTGACCAGGGCAAGGACGACGTCCGCTTGAGCGCACGTCGCGGCCTCACAGGTCGTGCGAATTCCTTGACTGTTGAACTCCGTAAGTGATGCCTCGTTCGTATCGCACACGATAACGTCGTGGCCGGAGGTAATGAGTCGTTGGGCGATGGGCCGCCCCATCATTCCGACTCCGATGATTGCGACCGATTGCATCTGACTGCTCCTAAGCAAAACGGTACTCGGCCGGAACGACGTGGGTATTTGCCATTCGGTCCATCATGAGAGCGGCCGAGTCGACTTTGGTGTCGAAACCCATTTCGTTGACACACATCTGGTAGATCTCGCGAGTCAGGTTTCCCACGAGCAGGGGTACGGACGCCTCATTCCCGAGCTCACATGCGAGCTTCAGATCCTTGTGCGCCAGTCCCACACTGAAGCCGTTGCTCAGATCGCCACGGATGACCTGAGGTCCCATGACGGCTGCCATCCAGTCGTTTCTCGCGCCACCCGCAGACATGATCGCCACGGCGTCCTCGGGAGCCACGCCGTACTTGGCGGCCAGTGCGACTCCTTCCAAGGTTACCCAGCGAATGGCGCCGGACACCATGTTGTTGACGAGTTTGACGAGATGACCGTTCCCGGTCTCTCCGGCACGAAAGACGTTGGGGCTGATGACTTGCAGTATCGGAAGCACCGTCTCGTACTGCTCGTCGGTCGCACCGACCATGATCGCGATGGTGCCCTCTGCAGCGCGGAGCGGACCACCACTGACTGGGGCATCAACCAGTTGCACCTGTAGTTCGGCGAGGTCCCGAGCAATGGCGCGAGTCTCACGGGGGTCGCCCGATGTCTGGTCGATGACGATTGTGCCTGGACGCAGTCCGGAGGCGAGTCCGTCCTCGGCGAAGATTGCTTGGCGCACGTGGGATGACGTCGGCAAACACAGAAAGATGACGTCTGCTTCCTTGGCGAGAGCATCGAGCGATGGGGCGGCCTCGGCGCCGAGATCGACCAACCGCTGCGCTGCCTCCGGGTTGAGGTCGTAGACCGTGAGATTCCCTCGGGCGGCGAGCTGTGATGCTAGGGCGCCTCCCATATTCCCTAGACCAACGTATCCGACGTTCATGAGTCACCTTTCGAGAGTATTTCGGCCCGAGACGATTCGGGCCTGGCGGCCGGGTCCTTCAGTGGGCCCAGGTGAACTTTCGCATGCCCTCGACGGTTGCGAGTCGACCAAACGCCAACTCCGGAAAGTGTGCTGGCGCAAAGGGATCACCGGATTCGGCGAGTTCGTCAGCAATGCGGTTACGCATGATGCCAGCCGCGACCGGGTCGATATCCCACATCCCCACCCACTCGGGTTCGGTCAACTCGCCTACGGTGTGCAAGGTGTCGCCGAGCAGCAGTGCCCTCTCCCCTGCGTCGTGAATCAGGAAGATGGTGGTTCCTGGCGTGTGTCCCGGGGCTGGGCGCGCGATCAATCCTGGAATGATCTCGGTCTCGGCGTCGATCGGCTCCACCCGCGACTCTATCGGCATGAGCAGATCACGGATTTGCGAAACTGCGGTCACGCCGGTCATGAAGTAGGACCAATCCTTCTCGTGCAACCTGAAGGTCGCATTCGGGAAGGTGATCTGCCCGTCGGTCGTCGACCAACCGACGTGATCCCAATGCATGTGGGTGAAACATACGTCTGTGACGTCGTCGGGCTCGAACCCCGCTCGTCGCAGGTTGTCGAGCATTGCCCCGGTTTTCGTCCCCTCATCGGAATACACGCCGCCTCCGGCATCGACGAGCACGACGCGATCCTTGATTTGGATGAGGAAAGATCCGATGTCAAGGCGAATTCGACCGTTCTCGTCCGTGGGGTGGTCCACGCAGTCCCAGACCTTGCCGTCGGGATGCGACACGGCGGCCTCGATCAGTTCGTGCGCGGTGCCATCGACGATCGGCACGATGGTGAGGTTTCCGACCTTCATCCGCTACTCCTCTTTCGATGCTGACGCTCTGCCACCCGCCACCGAGCGAGGCCGCGCGATCGTGCGTCGCTTGTCACACTAGGAGCGAATTGAGCCTAGCGTCAACACTGGCGTTGATTTCTTTTAGGATTGTTCCGCACCCGATCAAGTACTACGAGCGATGCGGCCCCTGGTGGGACCGAACCTGCGAGTCGAGGCCCTGCTCAACCAGGAATTTCTCTATCTGACCGGCGACCTCGTCGTTGTTGAGATCCGACATCAAGAAGTGCGTATTGCCTGTTATTCCGACCGACGGCAGTTCCACGCACGTTGCGTTGCCCCCGCGGCGATTGATCTCGTTGACGAATTGCCAAGTCCGCGTGCGCACTATCCTCCAGAGATCGGGCCCGAACTCATCAGTCGGTTCCGAGTTGATGTTGTCACCAATCAGGATGAGGATCGGAATCGTCGTGAGCCTGTCAAACTCCTCCGGGGGGACGAGTTGTGGGACCATGAATCTGTTCAAGAGCTCGTACTCTGACGGAATCTCTTCCGGCACTGCGTCATCGGGAAAAGCGAACTCGCCGGGTTCGAGCGAAACGATCGCCTTCACACCCGATTGTTCGTGCATCGCAGTCACCCATCCGTACTGGCCACTGTGTGAGTGTGTGACCAGAACGCACTGGTCGATTCGACGGACCAGGTCAGCCATCGCGGATGCCTGAAGTTCTCTGTGATTGCGATCGGGATATGGTTCCGGACCTGTACTGGGAGTCTGCTGCCGGAGGAATTGCTCGACAGCGTAGGGGTCGTTCGAAAACTGGACCCCTGGGAAGAAAGCGGGTCTGCCGGGAGGAGCCCAGCTGCCGAGGCGAGAAGTGCTCCACATGGCGCTCTCGTGGTCGAGAGACGGCATCGTCACGGCGACTTCGCCGGGGTCGGCCAGTGCACGCCCAGCACGGCCTCGCCTGGGTTGATCGACGATATAGACCGGCCAATTACGTCTGAGGAAAATCTGCCAGAAACCTTCGCGGCCGTCGGGAGTTGTCTCCCAGCAGCGGCCGCTCTGCTCGAGACCGTGCCACAACACGAGGGGTAGATCTCTGGCTGAAGTCGGAATGAAGTACTGAGCGTATCCGTGATCTCCGTGGAAGGTGTCGCCGTCAGTCGAGGTGGCAACGCTGCCCCCGAAAAGCAGGCTTCCCATGGCGCTGAGGGAAATCGGCGTCGTCACCTGACCTCCTCGGGGAGTCCTTCGCCGGTGGCATAGGCGTGCGCGGCCGCTTTGAGCCCCACCGAGGCAAGCCATGCGCGCAGCGCCGCAATCCCTGGTGTTGCATGGGTCATCGCGTTCATCTCGGCGACAAACGAAGCAATCTGGCGGGGCTCGTTTGCCTCAGCGGCGCGGTTGGCGGAAAGTTTTTTGATGCGTAGTGCATCTGCCGGCATGCGGCTGATTCGTTCCGCATATGACTCTGCAGCGCTAAAGACCTGGTCTGCGGGGACAGCGTAGTTCGCCCATCCCCACTCCGCCGACGTCTTGCCATCGATCCGATGACCAGGGATATAGGTCATCTCCTTGGCTCGCCGTACGCCAACCAGCGGAACCCATGTCGGAGCGACGAAGCCGCCACCGATAGGCACCACTGACTCACCCACGCTCGCGTCTTCGGCGACGATCGTCATGTCCGCAAAGGTGCACAGTTGCGTTGCCCCGCCAATGCAATACCCGTGGACCGCGGCGATGATCGGCTTGGGGTGATCCCAAATCTCCACATAATGATCCATGTAGTCTTGGAGTCGCTCACGGTCCTTGACAGGGTGGTTTCCCGAAGAGTCGGCGTACGCGACGTCGCCCAGGTCGTAACCGGCCGAGAATCCCTTTCCAGCACCACGAATACCCAGTACTTTCGCCCCATCGGTGCGGAGCATTCGCAGAGCCGCGCTCAAATCTTCGAGAAGTGCGTGTGAAATCGCGTTGGCGGCCTTCGGCCGGTTCAGGACAATCCAACTTATGTGCTCGGCGTGCTCGATGGCAATAGTGTCGAACTCAGTCACTGTGATTCCTAGTCTCAGAGGTCCTACTCGGTGGTGTCGGGAGTAGCCCATGCGGGCGGGCGGCGTTGTTGGAAGGCTTCCTTACCTTCAAGCGCTTCAGGACTTCCTGCCAACTTTCGCGTCAGATCAGAGGCGAGTGCGAGTGCCTCTGCCCGCCCCAGAGCAACTGTTGTGCGTACCAGCTTCTTGCACGCCGCCAGCGCGGCGGGTCCACCTCGAACGAGCTGATCGGTCCATCTCTTCTGTTCTCGGTCCAGTTCCGCCGCAGGGACACTGGCATTGGCCAAACCGATATTGCATGCGAAGTCGCCATCGAATGCTTCAGCGGTCAGCAGGAGACGGCTGGCATCAGCAGGCCGCAGTCGGGGCACCACGCTGTACGCAGCCATCGTGGGTGCCTGCCCCAAATGGGGTTCGGGCAGCGCGAACCGCGTCTCGCGGGCAACGATCGCCAAGTCGCACGCGGCCATGATGCCCACAGCCAACCCTAGGCAGTGGCCCTCGACTCGTGCAACGACCGGTTTCAAGGCCTCGTCGATCGCTTCGAAAACTTTGACCGTTGCCGAGATGACCGTCTCCACCGGAACGTCTTCCTTGATGTTTCCGCCGGACGAGAAGGTTCCGCCGTCGCCAGCCAACACGATCACGCGGGTCCGCTCGTCTGCGGACAATTCGTCCACGGCGGCAGCAATGTCGAGCAAGACAGCGGTGCTGAGTGCGTTCCGCGTCCGAGGATCGCTAATGAGTATCTCGGAGACTGTGCCGTGGATGACCCGGACACTCACGATTCGAGCCTGTCGTGCCAGATCGAACGATCCGGTACACCCGCGTTCTGACCGACCTTGATTTTCAAGGTCGCGGTGCGGTCGAAATCGTCACGGAACGCGAGATACCTCGGAACTTTGAAGGTGCTCAGATTCTCTTCCAGGTAGGCGAACACTTCTTGCGGAGTAAGGTCCGATCCCGGCTCACGTACGACCTGGGCCAGAATCTCTTGTCCACGGGCTTCGTCGGGTACGCCGACGACCAATGTCTCCTTGACCGCGTTGTGATCTTCGAGCACGAGTTCGATCTCCCGCGGGGCGATGTTCTCTCCCGAACGTCGAATCATGCCGCTCTCACGACCGACAAGGACAAGGGCACCGTCCGGTGTCAAGTATCCGATGTCCCCGGTGATGAACCATCCATCCGGAGTGAACGCTGTCTTCGTCTGATCCGGCTGATTGAAGTACTCGGAGAAGCAATACCGGCCCCGGGCCTGGATCCGTCCGTGGATACCCGGCTCGGTGACGAACGCTCCGTCGGCATCGACGATTCGGAACTCCGTAGCGTTCCCGATAGCGCGCCCGGTGTAGTTGTCGGGCCCCACGGATTCCAAGATGTGGCGAGGAACTGGACCACCTCGGGGATTACCTGTCGATGCGATCTGCAGAGTTTCGGTCGAACCGTAGAAGGTCATACCGGTGACGCCGAATCTGTCCTGGAAGTCGGCCCAGTGATCGTTCCGTCCCGCGATCACCATCCATCGCAGCGAATGCTCACGATCGTCCGCAGCCTCGGGCAGGGAAAGGATGAAGCTGGCCATGGGAGACACCAAATTCACGTGTGTCGAGCCATAGCGGTCAACGAGTTCCCAAAAAGACGATGTCGAGTAACGAGACACCTGCACGACATCGACGCCCAGCCGGCATGCCGTCAGGACCGTCAGAACCAATCCAGCCTGGTGGTAGAGCGGTAGAAAATTGAGGAGATGCTCTTCGTCGTCGAAGTATTCGGCGAAGTGGTTCAGAAACTCGGTGACCGATCCGTGGGTCCGAAGCACCAGTTTGGGCAGACCGGTCGTGCCGGAGCTGTGCAGGATGAGAGCCGGATCGTCGGTACCGATCGTCGGCCGCGGGAAATCGTGTATCCCGGGGTCAGCTGTGAGGTCGAGATCGCCGCCGCTGAAACCCGAGATGGCGCCGATTCTCGGTGCCTTTACCAAACGCTCGAGTGCTTGTTCGACTCCGCCAACAGTCTCGCTGTCGACGACGACGAGGGCCGGTTCGAGGACTTCGAGGGTCGCGCTGAGCTCGCGGGCCTTGAAGTGGTGATTGATCGGTGCGGGAATCGCTCCGAGGAGGACTGCTCCAGCCAGCGCCGCGATGTAGTCAGTCTTGGGAAGTGCCACCAGCGCGACTCGGTCGCCGCTACGTACACCCTGCTGATAGAGATTCGCGGCGACACGATGCGCGCGCAGAGCGAAATCGGCATAGGAGAGCGACTCGGTCGGCGGCTGGTCGAGTTGATCGACGTAGGACATGAACGGCTGTGTGCCGCGTAGTGCGGCCACTCCGAACAGGTCGACCAGAGTGGCTGGGGTCTCGTGGACAGACTTCACTCGCTGCCACCCTTTCGGATCTCGTAATCCTCGAGGTCGGCCGACCTCGTCATGTGCCAGTAGTCGACAATCCGCCACGGATTGGCGTAAACGACACGACCTCGCGTGTTGCGATAGTAGGTCGTCACGCCTGGCTGCGACCACACCATCTTCCGGTGTGCATCATCGACGCGATCGGTATATTCGGCATACCGATCAGGTTTGACGTCAACCGCCGCACCGCCGACGGCGCGCATCTTCTCGAGCAAGTCGATGACGTAGTCGAGTTGGCACTCAACGGTATTGATGTAGCTGCCGCCGTGGCCGGGGGCTGCGTTTGGCCCGTACAGACAGAACAAGCTGGGGAAGCCGGGGACCGTCAGCCCCAGATACGCACGGCAGTCGTCTCCCTCCCAGACCGAACTCAGCGCAACACCGTCGACACCGCGCACGTCCACGGTGGACAGATAGTGCACGACGTCGAAACCTGTGGCGAGGATCAGGACATCGACCTCGATGTGCCGTCCGCTTGCGGTGATCACACCGTTGGCAACCACTCGTTCGATCGGATCCACCACGAGGTCGACATTGTCGCGCTTCAGCGTGCGGAACCAGCCGTTGTCGAGCAGCATCCGTTTCCCGAAAGGCGGGTAAGAGGGCAGTGTCTTGTCGAGCAGGTCGGCGTCTCCACCGAGCTCTTCCTCCATGTACCGGGTGAAGAACCTGCGGTGTCCGGCGTTGATCTTGTTGATCGAACGGCCCTCGTCGTGCCAGTTCGGGTCCACCTGCAGCGAAGCGTGAATCTTGTCGTTCATGATCCAACCCAGCCGGGCTCGGTACCAGGCTCGGAAGACCGGGACGCTGCGGAGCAGGCTTCGCAAGGACTCGTTGATGGGCTGATGGAAGTCCTCAAACGGCGCCGCCCATTGGGGGCTCCGCTGGAAGACGGTGAGGGACTTTACAGAGTCGGCCACCGCGGGCACCAGTTGCATCGCACTCGCTCCGGTCCCGATTACCGCGACCCGCTTGCCAGCCAGCTCCGCGTCTGCTTGCCAATCCGCCGTGTGATAGCTCGGGCCGGCGAAGTCGTCGAGACCTGCGATGTTGGGAACCGACTTGGTTCCAAACGCGCCGACGGCGCTGATGAGGGCGTCGACCGTGTGTACGCGTTCGCCACTCGAGTCGCGGACTCGCAAGTTCCAGACGGAACTCTCGGAAACATACTCCGCAGCAACCACTTCGGATCCGAAACGGACGCTGCTCACGACGTCGTGAAGCTCGGCAACGTGCTTGAGATACTGCTTGAGGTGGGTCTGCGGCGCGTAGTAGAACGACCAGTCTCCGGGCTCGAACGAGAACTGGTACAGGTGACTAGCCGTATCGACACCGCATCCGGGATAGCGATTCATGTGCCAGGTTCCGCCGATGTCATCCGAGCGTTCGAAGATGACGACGTCGGCGCCGCGGCCCATCAGTTCGATCGCCGAAGCAATGCCCGATACTCCGGCGCCGATGATCCCCACTGACAGGCCGGTGAGTGTGTGCGCCGTCGAGCGCCCCTTGTGGTCGGCTGGTGCCATTGCTGCGATCTCGGCCTGGATGTAGTCGGCGTACTCCTCGGGGACCTCCTCCCCGACCGTGACACGCAAGATCTCCAGCGCTTCGTCCGATGTGAGGGTGGGCATCCCTACGGGCTTGCCATCCAGCCACTCTCGGATCGCAACCGCAGCCGCAGCCCGAATCTCGCCTTGGATTTCCGCAGGGAGTCCGCCACCAGCGCTCTCGGTCAATCCGCGGACACGCTCGGGTCGATAGCGGTCGGCGAGCCACTCGTGGGACCCAGTGAGTTGCACCAGGGTGGCAAGCAAGGTGGGCACGTTGGCGCTTGCCACTGCCTCTTCGATTCCCGCAGCGGTGAGCGGAGCTGAAGCAAGACCGGATGGAACCGGCATAGTGGAGTCGTCATCCGGACCTGCCGGCGTAAAACTCAACGGGACAATGGGATCTCCCCACGTCTGGCCGCTGCTGTCACGAGTCATAGAAAGTTTAGAAGGCATCAGGTTTTCCTTCGGAAGCGAACATCGAAGGCCGCCAGACCGTGTCGAGACAATTGCGACGGTCCGTGCCGTTCGTGATGAATGTCGAGGGCCGTCAGTGGGCCCGCCTTCAAGCTAGACGCTCACCTCAATCCAGTCAACACGAATGTTGACTGAACCTTTTTCAACACTGATGTTGACAATGGCGCGTCGCAAACTTACGTTCAATGCGGGACTGATGAGACTCAAACTCTCCCTGCCCACACAACCGCCAAATGTGGCGCAACTTTCAACGGAAGGCCCTGCCATGCTGCGTACTCGATTCACCGAGGAGTTCGGGATCGAGCATCCGATCGTCTGCGGAGGAATGACCGGAGTGGGCACGGCCGAACTGATAGCTGCTGTCGCCGAGGCCGGAGCACTCGGGTTTCTTTCGGCGCTGACCCAACCCACGCCCCAAGAACTCGACGAACAGATCCAACTCACCCGCGCCAAGACCTCGCGACCATTCGGTGTCAATCTCACGATTCTGCCTACCCTGAAGCCAGTCCCCTATGCCGAGTACCGCCAGGTGATAATCGACAACAAGATCCCAATCGTCGAAACTGCCGGCGCCAACCCCGCCGAGCATGTGGCGGCATTCAAGGCGGCCGGCATCAAGGTTATCCACAAGGCCGTTGCCGTTCGCCATTCGCTCGCTGCTCAGCGACTCGGTGTCGATGCGATCTCTGTCGACGGATTCGAATGCGCCGGGCACCCCGGTGAGGACGACATTCCCAGCATGGTGCTCATCCCTGCCGTCTCAAATAATGTGGACATCCCGACCATTGCCTCCGGCGGATTCGCCACAGGCGCAGGTCTCGTGGCCGCGCTCGCACTCGGAGCCAGCGCAATCAACATGGGTACCCGCTTTGTCGCCACTGTCGAAGCTCAAGTCCACCAGAATGTTAAAGAACAGATCGTGGCAAACACTGAACGCGACACCACTCTGGTCTTCCGGAAGTTCCGAAATACTGCGCGGGTCGCCAAGAACGCAATCTCGGATGAGATCCGGGAAATCGAGGGTCAGTCTGGCTCGACATTCGACGACATCGCGCACCTGGCCTCGGGTGCGCGCGGTCGTGAATCCGTGCTGGGCAAAGGCCTGATGGACGACGGACTTTGGTGGACCGGCCAGTCTCAGGCACTGATTTCCGACGTGCTCACCTGCCGCGAAGTCGTTGAAACCATCGTCGGTGAAGCCGAAGACCTCATCGGATCACATTTGCCGGCTCAGCTCGCACGCTGACCCCCGGCAATATCAACTATCTGGCAACACGACAAGGAGTCATAAACTCATGGCAGTCATGGTGACCGGCATCGGACACGCCGGCAGTTACATCGTCCGGGACCTGCTGTCTGCGGGCGAGGATGTCGTCCTGTATGGCCTTTTCGGTGGGCCGGGTGGAGGACCTGACGCCCCCACTCCAGATCTACAAGTCCTCGAACGCATCGTCGGCGCCGACTACGCCGACAGACTAGAGATCGTCATCGGCGATATCCGCGATCTCGAGGCGCTGATCGATACGGCAAAGACCCACGCCGTCACGAAGATCGTGCACATGGCATCGATGTTGTCGGCTGCCGTGGAAGCCAATCCACCGCTCGCCATCCAAGTCAATGGGGTTGGCGCAGCGAACGTATTCGAAACTGCCGCACGGCTGAAGCTGGACAAAGTCGTGTGGGCGAGCAGCATGGATGTCTTCGGCCAGTCTCCCGAGTACGACGGAAAGACGATCGGTGACGACTTCGCTTACGATCCGCCCTTCATCTACGGCGCGACGAAGGTGTTCACCGAGTACGTGGCACGTCAGTACGCACAAAACTACGGCCTGAGTATTACGGGAATGCGCTTGAGCCGGATTTATGGCTACGGAGAGCACATCAAGGCTACGCGAGGTAGCGGAACATCCTGGTTGTCGTCACTTCTGTACGACCCCGCTCTGGGCAAGGACACCGAGGTCGTGGTCCCATTCGGCGCACGATCCATGGACTTCGTCTACATCGAGGATGTCTCAGCCGCAGTTGTCAAAGCTCTCGCCCGTACCGAACCGGGTTCGCGCAACTACTTGACCGTCGGGCAGTTCCGCCCCATCAAAGATGCCTACGACTTCGTTCGCAAGGTATTCCCGAACGCCCCAATTCGACTGGAGGAAAACGACGCTCCGCTCCCTCCCGGGTCCTCCAAGACATGGGCAGTCGAGCACGACGGCAGTCGCGCAGCCGTCGAGATCGGCTACACACCGCAAATCGGGCTGGAAGAGGGACTTCTGCGCACCATCAACGCCAATCGCGCTGACGCCGGTCTACCCCCGGTGACCGCTCCCCCCGCCACCGATGCGAACTGAGGCCTCTCGTGGATTTTGAAACGCTCGACTGGGACGTCGATGACGACGGCATACTCACCCTGACGCTCTCACGTCACGCACAGCTCAACGCGTTCTCGACAACAATGGCACGGGAACTGGAACAAGCATTTCGACAGGTCCGGATCGCGGACGACGTGCGGGCCGTGATCGTGACGGGCAAAGGCAAAGCCTTCTGCGCTGGGATGGACCTGTCGGCCGAAGGCAACGTCTTCGGCCTGGACGAAAGCGCCTCCCCCACTGTGGAAGACATGCGCGATCGATTAACCGAAGCGCCATTTCAGGATGGAGTCCGGGACACCGGAGGAAAGGTCACGCTCGCAATCTACGAGTGTGACAAGCCGGTCATCGCCGCCATCAACGGTGCCGCAGTCGGCATCGGCGCAACCATGACGTTGCCCATGGATGTGCGGATGGTCTCAACCCAGGCACGAGTCGGCTTCGTCTTCGGACGCCTCGGCATCGTTCCCGAGGCCGCGTCGTCATTCTTCCTCCCTCGGCTGATCGGACTGCAGAAGTCACTGGAATTGGTGTACGCAGCGAATATCCTCACCGCACAAGAGGTTTTCGAGAGCGGATTAGCGAGGTCGGTTCACGATCCGGAAGACCTCCTCCCCGCCGCCCGCGAATTGGCCCTCACATTCGTGAAGGGACGCTCAGCCGCGGCATTGGCGATGACCCGTCGCCTGCTCTACGCCGGTGCAGGTTCCTCGCACCCACTCGAGGCCCATCGCCGCGACAGTCTGGCGATGTGGCACTCATCGATCGGCGACGGAAAGGAAGGCGTCGCAGCCTTCCTACAGAAGAGGTCCCCCCTCTTCGCGCGCACTGTCAGCGATGTCCCAGACCTCGGCTGACCACTCGATCAATCAAAAGGGAACACATCATGCTAGTTGAGCAGCGGACCTACGACATCAATCCCGGAGTCCCGATGCAGGACTTCCTCGAAAGCTACGAATCTCTGGGTTTGCCGGCGCAGAAAAGGATCTTGGAAGGGTTCCTGGGCTACTTCACCACAGAATTCGGCACCCAGAACCAGGTCCGCCATTTCTGGGCGTTCGCTGACTTGGAGGACCGCCGGCAACGGCGCGCGGCACTGGCGGCCGATCCCGATTGGCAAGCATGCATCAAGGTTGTACGACCGATGATCATCCACTGGGAGAACACCATCATGTACCCCACCAGTTTTTCCCCCATCCGCGAGCTTCCAGTGGCCCCGACCGAGCCGCTGACCGCATTCACCTTCGAGCGCTAACCACAGCAGCAACCTTTCGGATAGGACACACAATGAACGAAGAAATTCGAGCCAAGTTCGCCAAGAAAGAAACAGCCTTTGGGCTTTGGGTGACCTCCGAGGCGTCCGCGGTCACCGAAGTCGCCGGCATGCTCGGGCTGGACTGGATCTGCATCGACATGGAGCATGGTTACCTTGACTACCGCGCCATCCAGGGGCACCTGACTGCCGCTCGGGGCACGGATCTGACCGTTCTGGTCCGCCCGCCGTCACAGGAACTCGAACCCATCAAACGTGCACTCGACGTCGGTGCGCACGGGATCATTCTTCCGCTCGTCGACACCGCCGACGAAGTGCGGGCCGCCTACGATCACTTCTACTACCCTCCGATCGGTCGGCGCGGTATCGGTGGTGAGCGAAGTGTGAAGTGGGGCCTCGACCTCCAGTCGTACGTCAAATCCGCCAACGACGAGCTCTTGTTCATCCCGATGATCGAAACGCAGCGCGCCTACGAAAACCTGGACGAGATCCTTGCAGTGGACAAGATCGAGACGATCTTCCTCGGACCCGGCGACATGTCCGCCAGCCGCGGCGCAGTCGGCGAGTGGGAAGGCCCCGGCGTCGCCGAGATCAACCTCGACATCGTCCGACGCGCCGCAGAGAAGGGCATCAGCGCGGGCATCGTCGCTCGAGACACCCCCGAAGCAGTCACACGGGCCGAACAAGGATTCGGCATGGTTTCCCTCGGGTCCGATATCGGCCTGATGATCCGCCAGATCAAATCTATGGCAGCAGCACTCGGCCGCGAGACCGTCGGCCACCGCTGGTTCTGACTCACAGGAAGGACAGGAAGGATTAGTCATGGTCCGGTCGGTAGCGGTCATTGGCGTCGGCGCGATGGGCGGCCCTATCGCGCGACGACTTCTCGATGCGGGCTACGAGGTGGTCCTGTGCGATTCCCGCCCTGAAGCCCTGGAGCCGTTCAGCGACGCCGCGGTGCGCGTTGCGCACCACCCACCTGACTGTCGCGATACCGACCTGGCCCTCTGTCTCGTGTCGACCCCAGACCAGGTACGTGCGGTCGTGATGGGCGACGATGGTCTGGCACCAATCGGGGTCACTGGCCACCTTCCGACGGTCGCTGTCATGAGCACTGTGGGAATCGATGTCGTCCAACAACTTCAGGAACACTTGAAGTCGACAACGGCATGTTTACTGGACGCCCCGATCAGCGGCGGCCCCGCACGAGCCGAACAAGGGCTCCTGTCGATAATCCTCGGCGGCACTGACGACGCTGTCGAGACGTGCCGACCCGTCCTCAACTGCTTGGGGCACAGCCTGTTCCACTGCGGACCGGTCGGGTCGGCACAGGTCATCAAAGTCGCGAACAACATCATCGGCAGCGCGAACACCCTCGTCTCCGGAGAGGTCTACAGATTGCTCCACGATCTTGGAGTGTCACTTCCACACGCCATCGAGATCTTTGAGGCCAGCAGCGGCCGAAACTGGCTCTCCCAAACTCCGGAAGCACGCACCGAAGTGTTTTCAGCCTATGCACCGAGCAAGGCAATATTCGAGGCAATGACCCGAGTGATGCAGAAGGACTCGGCACTCGGAATGCAGCTCGCAACAACGTCCGGCGCGTCGTTCCCCATAATGGAAGCGCTGACACAGGCCGTCAGCATGCTCGGAGATGAAACCTACGAGAATTGGCAAATCGCCGGCTCGTCCGACGGCACAGCTGGCGCAACATCACCGTAGACCCGAGCTGAGCGTCCGATTTCACCGCGCTGGCTGGTGGGTCCGCTGTGTCCTTGCGCTGTCCGCGCCCCACCTGGAACGAATTCGCAGAGAATGTTTCCGTTCCAGGCATGCCCGTTAGGCGTCAATGAAACAGGAAATAGCATCCCCCCGAAGCCGTTCCCGATTATGGTCCCGAGACTTCACGCTCGCCACACTGTCCAATTTCTTCGCGTCACTCGTCTTCTATCTGCTTGTAACTGTAGTGGCCCTCTATGTGATCGATGTTCTCAAAGGTACGAATGCCCAGTCAGGATTTGCTGTGTCGGCTTTCGTCGGTGGAACTGTCGTTTCTCGACTGTTCGTCGGGCAGATCATGGACCTTGTGGGCCGTCGACGAGTTCTTGTCTCGGCGCTGGCCTGCTTCCTGATTTTCTCCGCGGCCTACTTGGCCGTGAACTCGCTTTGGACGCTCATCGCGGTGCGCTTCGGGCAGGGACTGGCATTCGGCGCTGCAAATACGACACTGGCCGCCTCGATAATTGGCCTCGTTCCGCGCAATCGCCGCAGCGAAGGGACAGGGTGGTTCGGTACCTCCACCACCGTCGCAGCAGCACTCGGACCCATGCTCGCGCTCAAGTTGACCGCCAACGTGGGATACGAAGTCCTGTTCGGCGTCTGCACTGTGTTTTCCGCACTTGCAATGGCGGTAGGAGTTTTCGTGTGTCCGCCGGAAGTTTCGCGCGACGAGAAGCGAGGACGTCGATTTTCGCTTCGCCAACTTCTTTCCATTGAAGTACTGCCTGTGTCGAGCGTGATACTCGTGGGTGGGCTGTCCTTCTCTACTGTTCTCACGTTCCTGAATGGCTACGTCCACAAAGTCGGATTAAGCCCCACCTTGTCCGGAATATTCTTCATGGTCTATGCCACAACCCTGCTGGTTTCGCGACTCTTCGTGGGGCCCGCGCAAGACCGGTACGGCGATAACATCGTCATCTACCCACTCACCGCGTGTCTCGCGGCAGGGCTCTTGACTCTGTCGCTTTGGCCAACTCCTGCCGGGATAGTAATCGCTGCAGTTCCATGCGCCTTAGGATTCGGCGCACTGATGACGTCGCTACAATCCGCCGCAATCTCCATTGTGCGGACGGAGCGAGTTGGCGTGGCAACCTCCACCTACTTCCTCATGCTCGACCTCGGCTTCGCTTTGGGGGCTGCAGTTTTCGGCGTACTCCTACCAACCATCGGCTATAGAGGGATGTACTTCACACTGTCGGGGGTGATGGTGGCAGCAATGGGCCTGTACTGGTTGACACATGGCCGGCGACTGCGACTTCGTTCGGGAGTCTCCTGCGATGCAAGCGTTCCCTGAGTCTGCACCCACGCCACAGGTTCGAAAGCATGTCCCCACCACCCCGCGCGCCCTCAGATGATCCGCGGATTGCCTTCGCCGCTGACGCCGACCAACGCCGAGTGTAGATCCAGCGCGCGTTCCAGCAGTCGCGTGTCGTGAAGACGCTGGACACTATTCAGTACGAGCTCATGCTGTGCCGACCCGTTTGCCAGGCCGGCACAGCATGTTCGTCTCCGGGAACGACGCTGACGCCAAAGCCGCTGTGCCACGGTTGCTCGGAGAGTTCGGATGGCCCTCGGACGTGGTCATAGACCTCGGCGACCTCACGACCTCCCGCGCCACCGAGATGTACTCGCACCTGCTGTTCACGCTGTCGGACCACTTCGGTGATTTCAATACCAATATCGCCATCGTCCGGCCAGAGAAGTGACTGACCGCGCGGATCGGTGAACAACTGCGGGAAGGGGGGCGAAGATGAGCGCACGACTCGACGGCAAAGTCGCCCTGATCGCCGGTGCGCAAATGCACGCAATCGGACTCGCGCACCTACGTCAACAGGTATGTTGATTTCTCTGGGCGTCACAATGGACAAAGCCAGCTGTTCTGAATTCGGGCGTTTGTCAACACAACTGTTGACAATGTGAGGGCCCTCGCCTAATCTCTGCCTACGTGGCTTACATCACAATTCTCCGCCCCGCCGGGTCGTCGCCGTCGTGCCGACGCAGCTCGAACCGACGTGCGCATTTGCCACATCCGAAGTTCGTTGAGGGGCCTGGCGTCATCCCGTGCCCTTTCGATCGCTGGAGCGATTGCGCAAAAGAAAGCAAAGGACGAATGAACAAAAGACTCATCAAGTCCGGTCTCGCCCTCGCATTGTCAAGTATGGCCTTGGTGGCCTGCAGCGGAGGTGTTGGTGACGACACAATCACCCTCAGGTACTCAGGCATCACAAGCGGCACGTACCACAGCGAGGCCTTCGAATGGTGGGCTTCCGAAGTCGAGGAGCGCTCGGACGGCCGCATCAAGATCGACGCCTTCTACGAGGAGTCTCTGTGCCCCTACTCCGACTCCGTCGCCTGCGTCGCCGACGGCCGTGCTGATCTCGCCATCGTTTCGCCTGTAGACCACGCCGCCGAGCTTCCAATTATGACCGCGACTACGTTGCCGTTCGAGTCGTCACATGAACCCGCTGTCGGCGCGGCCATGTACGACCTCTACGAGCAGAACGAACAGACGAAAGCGGAGTGGGACAAAGCAGGTCTCATACCGCTGGCATTCCCAGCCGCTCACAGCGGGTATGTGGGTACCAAGACGAAGATTACCGGGATCGATGATCTCAATGGCCTCAGCGTGCGCGCGGTCGGGTATGTCCAGAACGCTGTCTCCGCGATCGGAATGTCGCCGGCGAGCATAGCGTTTAACGAGATCTACGAGTCGCTCGAGCGTGGCGTCATCGACGCGTGGATCACCAGCGTCGACGGATCGGTTTCCACCAGCCTTCCTGAGGTGACGGACCACGTAACGGCACTAGGAACCGGCGTTCTCACGTCGATCGTCAACCCCGCCATGAGCAAGCAGGTCTTCGACTCCATGCCTGCCGACCTCCAGGACGTGATTCGGGAGGTCTCCGCCGACCTCAGAGAGCAGTTCGTAGATAGGTTCTTCCTGCCCGCGGTGGAGGCGGACTGCAAGACGATGATGTCCGAGGTCGAGTCGTTCACCGAGCTGCCCGAGGCCGACGTCGAGACGTGGCGACAGCAAGTCGGCGACGATATTGCCAACGAGTGGATTAAGGCGACCGAGACTGCTGGCGTCGATGATGCCGCGGGCGTCCTTGACGAGTACCGCGCTCTCCTAGCAGAGAACGAAGAGTCGCTTGAAGACGTCGACGTAGTCGGGATCTGCAACAATGCCAAGGGCTGAACTTTCCACCGGGCCGATAAGCCCTTCGGAACGCAGTGAGAGTACCGCGCCAGTTCGGCGATTCTCATCGCTGGCGGCTCGGGCCGTCTACGGTCTCGCCCGAGCGTCTGCGGTCGCGGCGGCCGCCGTAACCTGTTTTCTCGCACTGTTGCTGGTGGCAGGGGTGGCCTCCCGTGAGCTGACGGGGACCTCGATTCCCGGCGTCCACGAGTTTGTACGGACCCTGCTCGTTGCCGTCGTCTTCCTCGGGCTCCCTTATGCCGAGCGGACCAATGCCCACGTACGTGTGACACTGCTGACGGGCAGGCTCTCCACGAGAACCCGAGCGATGGTTCGGGCCATCTCCCTCAGCATCGCGCTGGTGATCGTCGTCTTACTCATTCAGGCGACGTACGAACGTGCTCAGGTGTCGTTCGCGACGGGCGAGCATGCCTTCGCTACAATTCGCGTACCCATCTGGCCCGCCCGCTGGGCGATCGTCTTCGGACTCGCGCTTCTGATCCTGGTTCTCGCGTTCAAGATCGTGGACAACATCCTGATCGCTGCCGGGCGAGCCCCATTGATGGACGACACCTTGTCCACTGCGGACGAGAGCCTGGTGACCCTGCACGAGCCTACCAATCCCGACGATAGCGAACTAGTTTTGGCGTCGGCCAAGACTACCACCGACAGGACGGTCTGATCATGGACCCACTAGCAATATTCGCGGTAGTGATGGTCTTCCTTGTTGTAGTGCTGCTGCTCGAATGCCCGATCGCCTTCGCACTGACCTTCTCTGGATTTCTCGGAATTGTCCTCTCCGACCGGTCGAGCGCAGCCGGCTCTGCGCTGGGGGCCATACCATTCACGAGTACCGCCGTCTACGGGCTGGCAGTCGTGCCCCTATATGTACTGATGGGCATGTTCGCCTTCTACGCAAAGATCCCGCAGCAGATCTACGACGTCGCCGCTCGGTTGCTGCGTCGGGTACCCGGCGGCCTAGGAGTCGCCACGGTCATCGCTTGCGCGGGGTTCTCGTCCGTAAGCGGATCGAGTGTTGCGACGGCGGCGACGATGGCTCGGGTGTCTGCCGACGAAATGCGCACACGCGGCTATCCCGACCGCTTCGCGACCGGCCTCATCGCCGCCGGTGGTGGCCTTGGCATGGTGATTCCGCCCAGCACGGTGCTG
This sequence comes from Chloridella minuta, assembly GCA_032273045.1. Taxonomy (NCBI): domain Eukaryota; class Xanthophyceae; order Mischococcales; family Pleurochloridaceae; genus Chloridella; species Chloridella minuta. The sequence continues at coordinate 5,694 of JAUKPQ010053664.1, read as the reverse complement.
GTCGTCTACGCCTTCATCTCTGGCGAATCCGTTGCTCGCGTGCTGGTCTCGGGAATCGTGCCGGGCATCATTCTCGCCGTCGCGTTCATGATCTATGCTCTGGTGGCAGGTCGGCGCATGATGCCCGCTTCGGCGCTGACCATTGCGGGCGTAGCCTCGTCAGCTTCGTCAGAGCCGGAGAGATCAGCCGTCCTGACCGCTGATCCCCGCGACAAATCCGCCGACGCTTCCGCCAACACCAGGTTGCGCGACTTGCCATTTGGCGGAATCGTGCGGGCCGCTGCCCTCTTCGGCATCGTATTTGCGGGAATTCAGGGCGGAATCGTCACAGTGACCGAATCTGGCGCACTCGCAGCTATCGTCGGGTTTCTCATGGTGGTTGTGACCCGTCGCAAAGAGGGGGCGCGCGCAGTGCTTTCGCACCTCCGGGATTCACTATCGCAGGCGGCAAGCACTACCACCATGGCCCTGACAGTTCTGGTCGGCGCGTCGATATTCTCTTTCTACCTAGTTTCGAGCCGTCTGCCCGCTGACCTCGCAACGTGGATGACTGGACTTGACGTCCCCCCATGGCTTCTCGTGGCCGTACTCTTGTCACTCTTGATCCCGCTCGGCATGTTCCTCGAGTCGTTGTCTTGCATGCTCATCGTGGTGCCGCTCGCCTATCCGGTTGTCACAGAGCTGGGCTATGACGGGGTGTGGTTCGGCGTTCTCGTCATCTTGCTTGTGGAGATGGGAATGCTAACGCCCCCGGTTGGACTCAACGTGTTCGTCGTCGCAGACACAGTCAAGAACGTCGAAGTCGGAGAAGTATTCAAAGGCGTCCTACCGTTTCTCGCGGTCACGCTCGGCGTCGTGGTCCTGATCTTCGTCTTCCCCGACATCGCTCTGTGGCTTCCCGACCTCGTGACCGGCTAAACCAATGGTTGAGGCACCTGTAGGTGTGGGTGCCTCAACCATCCAGCCACCGTCTTCTATCTCACCGAGCCAATCGGCTGAACATGACATAAGTGCCGCATTCGGCTGGGCGCAGCTCCGCAATGCAAATCTCCGGGAGAGTGAACCAGACGAGGTGCCTCGTGACCCAACAACAGCATGCGGAGTCTGTCGGCCAGCTCATTCCTGATTCGTCCCTGCACGATGCCGACCCGAACGTGGTTGTGACAGGTTGGATTAGCCCCAGTTGAGCCCGACCTGACAAGTTTGATTGGACCCACCTCGACACGCCGGGCGAGTTGTGTCGAATTTGAGTTGCCCTACCCCCTCGTTGGCTGCGAAGCCAACGATCAGGAGGGCATGAAATGGGGCCGAGAGTGCAGCTGTTCGAGCAGATCCGCCGCGAATCTCGTATCGAGGGTCTCTCGGTTCGCGCGCTGGCGAAACGTCACCACGTTCACCGCAGAACAGTGCGGCAAGCGCTGGCATCGGCACTCCCGCCGGAGCCGTCACCGAGAGTGTGGCAGTCCCGAAAGATCGCATCCGTATACGGATGCGATCGACGCGATGCTGACGGCGGACGTCGAGGCACCCCGCAAGCAACGTCACACGGCCCGCCGAATCCTCGCCAGACTGGCCGACGAGCATGGGGCACAAGAGTTGTCGTAGTCAAACGTGCGGGATTACGTGCGAGGCCGACGAGCACAGATCGACGTCGAAGCCGGACGCGGCATCGAAGTATTCGTCCCGCAGGAACACGCAACCAAATGCCACATGTTCACTTTCCGGCTCTCTCACTCGGGAAGAGCTGTGCACCGGGTGTATTCGACGCAAGGACAGGAAGCGTTCTTCGAGGGCCACATCGCCGCGTTCGACGAGATCGGCGGTATCCCGACCCATCACATCCGCTACGACAATTCGACCAGTGCGGGGCAGAAAGTGATCTATGGTCCTCCCGTGGCCGGGTGGAGAATCCGCGGGTGCTGTTCCATTCGCATTTCGGTTTCGATCCGTTCTATTGCCAACCAGGCATTGCCGGGGCGCACGGAAAAGGCGGCATGGAGGGCGCGGTGGGCCGGTTCCGCCGAAACAGGTTGTCCCCGATGCCGGGTTGTCGACTCCCTCGATGAACTCAACGACAAGATTCGAGCCTGGGACACCGCCAACAACGATCGACGCATCAATGACGGATCCGCACCGTCGGAGTTGATTTCGCAGTCGAGAAGCCACTGTTGGCGCCACTCCCGAACGAGGAATTCGACCCCGGCCTGTCCTTGACTCCGCGAGTCGATCGGTCAGCGTTGATCACGGTGCGGATGGCGAAATACTCTGTCCCAGCAAGTTTCATCAGTAAGCGAGTGCGAGTATCACTTCGCGCATCGGAGGTGGTGGTCTTCGACGGCTCGACGGTGATCGGCCGTCACGAGCGTGTCATCACGCAAGGCGGTCAGGGGCTCGAACTCGACCGCTACCTCGAAGTGCTGGCCACCAAACCCGGCGTCCTGCCCGGGGCGAGTGCTTTGGCCGCTGCCCGTGGGAACGGAACATTGACCGACCCTCATGACGCGTTCTGGCTGCAGCCAGAAAAACCGACGGTGATGCCGGCGGAACACGCCAACTCATCGCCGGCATCGAAGCGGCCTTGACCGTCGGCGCGCTCACCGCCAACGTTGTCGCGGTCGAAGCCCGCCGCCACGCCACATCGACTATCGACACAGGTGGGTCCGGTTCAGCTCGTCATCTCGTTGCTCGTCGTGGCAGCGGCGAGCAACGTGTTGTCAGCCTGACTCAACGCCCGTCTCGCCGATCCGGCAGCGGTCATCGCAGGTCTACCGGCCGACTCACGGCCACTCCCCAGTATTTGATCGCTACGACCAGTTGCTTCGCTTACCTGCCCTCCTGGACCTCAATGGGATTGACATATTCAACTGGTTCACACATGGCCGCCGACTGCGACTTCGTTCGTGAGTCTCCTGCGATGCAAGCGTTCCCTGAGGCTGCATCCGCACCACACGCTCGGGAAGCATGTCCCCCACCCCGGGCGCTCTCAGATGATCCGCGGATTGCCTTCGCCGCTGGCGCCCCGATCAACGCCGAGTGCAGTTTCCTCGTCCGAGTAGAGCTGTTCCGCGGCAATTAGATACAGCGCCCCGGCATCCGGCGTACCGCTGCGGTCAACATCGCCGCATTCAGCCGTGGTGGCTGTGAGCCTATAGAAGCACCGCGGAATCCTGGTGGACTGTCAACAGCCATCCCCGGTGCCAGTTCCTTGGAGTGCAATGCAGTTTTCCAACACTGGGACAGTGTCGTCCGTAACTCGGTCACGCCGCCGGGCGCGACCTCGCCGACGAGGAACCGATCAAACTCGTGGGCGAGGTAGCCCCGCGATGTCAGCGCATGAGCTATCGGTTCCGACGGCTGGTTTTCGACTGTCACGCCTTATCAACAGTGCTTCGGCGAAGCCAGCGCCAAGTCGACCGCTGGTCGCCTCCCCTGCGGACGACACGAGCGCGCCGTCCGGGCCAATGACTGCTTGTGCCACCTCGCACACGGTCGGGTTCACTCCCGACGCACCGATGTAACGCTTCCCACCCGGCGCATCTGTGAGGACCAGGACGTACAAACGAGCGAGGTCATCGACATGCACCCTCGTCCAGTTCTGTGTGCCGTCGCCGACAAGGAGCAGCCCACTGTCTACAGTTCGCGGCGGCTGAGCGATCGTAGCGTGGGATACTCCTGCCGTGCTCCTCCGCACGGGCGCGAGACCCTCATGTCCGTCAGCGCGAAGCCGTTTTAGGGATGGCGGAGCCGATGAATCCCGTTGCCCTGCTGAATACGACGCGCATTCCTGCTCCCTGTCTGTTCGGTGTAAGTGATCAGCGTCGGTGGAATCGGGGTTCGAGACACGTTCGCAGTACGGACTTTAAGTATCGTCCAGTGCCGTAGGACCCCTCCCAGCCACTTGGATGCATCTGCGCGACACGGATTGCTTCCGCTGATCACACCTCGTCGAGAGAGACCGTTCGGGCGTCTTTCAGCGCAAGTGTGCAGGCGGCAGCAACCGCGCCGTACGCGGCGAGGAAGCCACCAAGCGCCATTGGACCGAATGACGACACAAGTCCGGGAGCAATCAGAGGGGGGATACTTCCACCGAGCATCGCACTGACATTGTAGGAAACTGCGGACGCCGAGTAGCGATGACGAGTGTGAAACTGCTCAGGAAGAAACGCGCCAAGGGGGGACGAAATGAACCCCGAAATGAACAGCGTGATGCAAATACACGCAGCGAAAACATAAATGGTCCCCACGCCGAGAATGGGGAACATGAGCAGAGACCACACAACGGCGATGATATTCGTGACAGCGAGGAGCTTTCGGCGTGGAATCCTATCCGAGATAAGCCCACTCGCGACCGCCCCCAACACGAGGAAGACTCCGCCTACGATCGAGGCACCGAGAACATCGTTCCGAGAGAAGTCGAGTTCATCCATCGCGAATGTAGTCATGTAGGTCGCCGATATGTAATAGTACGAGCCCATAATCAGCCCGAGGCCGCTCGCCAAGAGAATCTGCCGAGGCTGCTGTTTAACTGCATCGACGATCGGGGAACGTGAGATACCGGCATCGTTGACGGCCTTCTGGAAGACGGGCGTCTCCTCGATCTTCAGTCGAATGTATAGGCCGACGATGACCATAACTGCACTGACCACGAACGGAATGCGCCAGCCCCACGTCTGGAAAGCGTGCTCATCCATTCCCAAGCTTGCGATCAGGAATGTTGCGTTTCCGAGACCAAATGCCAACGCAGACCCCACTTGTGGGAACATCGCCCAGCGCCCTCGTTCAGCCTTGGGTGCGTGTTCCGCTGCGAACAGGTTGGCCCCAGCCCACTCACCGCCAGCAGCGAAACCTTGCATAAAGCGCAAGAGCACCAGAATGATCGGCGCCGCGATTCCTATCTGAGAGGTCGGCGGCAACAGACCGATACACACTGTTGCCACGCCCATGACAAGCAACGTGGCAACGAGAGTCTTCTTCCGCCCGAGCCGATCCCCGAGGTGCCCGAAGTACACACCGCCGAGTGGACGCGCCACAAACGCGACACCGAAGGTGGCGAATGCCGCCACCTTTCCCATCGAACTGCTAAGTTCCGGAAAAAACACTGCAGGGAATACGAGAGCAGCCGCAATGCCATAAATCGCGAAATCGTAGACCTCGATGAGGTTTCCAATCGCACTCGTAAACACGACACGCCGCTTGTGTTTACCGCTCAGTGCAGACGACCCAACTGCTGACGACTTTCGACCCTCTATCGAATCGCTCGTCGAAACGGACATCATGATTCGAGATCTCCTTCACTTAATAGTCTCGTGCAGCGCAGCGCGAAACTGCGGTACGAAAAGCTACTTATCGACGCGCGGGGATATGCAGATGGCAGGACGCTGCATCGCTTCGACTCCTCCACACGCGTGGAAAACCCGCCTCGAATTGCCCTGTTACACAAAGACAGACGACCCGGTTACGCCCTCGTGAGCTGCATCACTAGATGGTTGCAGCACCAAGCGCGAGTTGTCAACCCTCGTGTTGACAGGGTGGGAGTAGCGTCGCAGTTGTTCGCTCCTGCCACCATCCGTGTTTGGTTTCCCTACACCTGAGAGCACGTCACGGGCGCGTGCCTCTGCCCCGTTCCACAGCGAGAGGCCGGGGGTAACCACCGACACAGCCTCCGGCGATCGCCCCGATCGACACGGGCGTCCC